>VDFB02259726.1:0-27968 GCA_007258455.2 Sequoia sempervirens | reverse complement strand
ATACTTTCTTTTTAAATAAGTAATATTGCACTCAAACATGCATGTATCAAGTTGAAACAAGGTTCACAATATACTACCTCTAGAAATCAACATAGCACCTCTCACCATTTTAACACTTTCTTTAGAAAATACAACTTGCACACCCACATCTATAGTTTACTCATAGGTAATAGATTATGTAATAATCCTAAGATATGAAAGACACCATAAATATCCTAACTCTACCATTAGGAAATTTTATTCAAACACTACCATTACCAACAATATCTAAATAGGAATTATCACCCAAGTACACCTTACCTCCATATTTTCCATACTTACAAAACTAGTGTATAATTGAGGTCATATCAAAAGATGCACCTGATTCAATTGATTGTGTATTCTCACATGCATGAGTGACCAAAGCTACAATGGATGTGTCACTATCTTCCTTCTCTAACTCTAAATCAAAATCATATTTCTTCTTATTTTTCTTCTCTCATTTTCACTCCTTACAAAAGTAACCACATTTATTGTAGTACCAACAAATAGCCTTATAATTTTTAGGAGATTTAGATCTTCCCTTGGATTTGGATATGGATTTGTCACATTTTTTGTTATTCTTCTTGCATCTTTATTTTTTTCTTCCTCAGACACTCAAATCCTCTTTGACACTCAAATAACCAGCTTCCTCCTCATCTCTTCAAAAAGTAAAGAACCAACAACATCCCCTACCTTAAGATTTATATAAGTGATCTCAATGGCCATGATCAAGCTATTACATGATTCTAGCAATGTGAAACAAAGTTTTACATCTTTCATCCTCATCTATATTTACACCTGTAGAGTTTAATTGAGCCACCAACATGTTAAACACTTCCAAGTAGTCTACAATATATCCACCTTCTTTCATCCTCAAGTAATAGAATTTCTTCTTCAATAATATTTTTTTCACCAAATATTTGTCTTGATAGATCTCTCCCAATTTATTCCATAAAGGTTTTATAGTTGGTTCTTCATGGATATTGATAAGAATATAATTTTCATCACACAATCTAATTACAACCTTTTATTTTTCAGTCAATTTCATCATTTTGAGATGCTTGAGTAGCATCTATGGGTCTCTAGACATTTTATTCAACAACATCCCATAGATCACAATCAACAAATAAATCTTCCATTTTTATTTTCCACATCTCAAAGTTTGCGCGTACAAAATTTTCCACGTTAATCCTCCTTGATTGGACTGTCATCTTTATTTCCAATAATAAAGATCGCAGATTTATCCTTCTACAAAATCCCCCACTCAAATAATGATTATCTCAAAAAATCTCTACCCAAAAACTGGAACCAAAGGTGATCATGCTTTGATATCACTTGTACAAAAGCAAGGTATGGAAAATAACTTCCTACACTAATCTTGAAGGGAGTGATGTATAAAAAACTAAGAATATAATCCAAAATTATTATAGATAGAGAAACACATTTATAAATAAATAAATAATGATATCATAACACAATAATTTATGTGGGGAATGTTGCAAGTATGAGAAATTGGTGTTCTCATTGATTTCAAGGAGCTTGTGTTGCCATTGGTTTCAACTATATGAGAAGAAGATTGTTGCAAGAGCATGTGTTGTTTATGTTGTTGCATTGATATTATTTGCATTATGTTATCATTAGTAAGCTATTTGTTTCAATGTCTAGTGTTTATTTTATAAGCTTATGTATATGGTTGAGGAAATGATGGAGATGATGAGGACATTTTCCTGGTGCTTGGTTTCCAATTTCTTTTGAGAAAAAATAATAAAAAGAGGAAATGGTGAGTTGTAGTGTGTTCTAGGTTGAAGAGTAGGGTTTTCGTGTTGCTTTGAATTTCTTCTAGGTTGAAGATCTACCTATGCACTTTAGATATGTTTATCAAGGGTGTTCAAAGGTTTTATATCCATAATTTGGTGTGTTGGATAGTTGTGCAGAAGTTGTGTTCACCATTGTGTGAACAGTGTATTGCAGAGGTGTCTGGGAGAAATTTTTGTGCTCTGTGTTTCTCCAAAATTTGGTTCCAGGTCTTGTGGATCTGAAAGTGTGTTGATAGTGTTGGTATCTTTCTTCAATCAAATTTTTTTGAGGTTTGGTTCTTCAGAAGTCAGTTTCTTAAGTTGCAGTGTATGGCAAAATAGTCTGAGTGTACTGGGTGTGTACTGGGTGTGTACATTCTTCAGGTGAAAGTTGTTGCAAAGTAATTTATCAATTTTTATGGTGTTTATGGAATATTCCAGATTGTGTTCAAGTGACATTTTTTGTCCACAAGTTGTTGTTGGATCAAAGGAAGTGTGTACTTAAAATTTTAATGGTGTTTACATGGGTAACGACCGACCTTGGTGTTTACACTAATTGTGGTGAATTTTTGTTGTTTGTAGAAGCATGTTATTGTGTGGTGTTATAGATTTGGGTCCCATATAAGGAGTGATGTGGTCCACCTTCACTTCTATCTACCACGGAAGTGTTTTGGTGCTGACCTAATTTGAATTTGCACGGTTGATGTGTATAGTTGACCTCGAAGAATGGTTTCAAGGTTGAAGATGATATAAATATGAGTTGAGTTGTTGAGAGATGCAAAGACAGGTGTGAATGATGCAAATGATGTGAATTATAGAGTGTTAGGGTGTAAAATTAGGAATTGTAGTGAGAGCTTTCATGTGTTAGATTGTTGGATGCAGTTAGCAAAAGGTGTCTACAATTCTTTAGTTGTGTTGCGAAGGTGTTAGAGATGTTGTGGTAGATTTATTTATTGCATTGAGATGAAATTCTCATTGTAACACTCTTCTCTATCTTCTTTTCTATTCTAGCAGTGAGCATTTGGTAGTGAGCCTTTCTTTCTTTGGGAAATGATCCCTCCAACAGTGAGCCCTTTGTATTCGGTGTTGATATATTTTATATTTGGAGCTAATCTTCACCATGGTTTTTCCCATATTTAGTTTTCCACATAAATCTAGTGTTCTCTTGCGCATAGTGCTGATTTGATTCAGTTTTTGTTATTTTATTTTTATGCTAAATCATTATAACAATTTAAGGGTTAATTGAATAAATGTGGATCTAAATGTTTATGAGGGTTTTAAGGTACAACTGATTCACCCCCCCCTCTCATTTGTAGTGTGCATTCAAAAATTGGTATCAGAGCAAGGTTTCTTGGAATAAATCTTAATCGCTTGAGGTAGATTTGGGATGGCACACAAGAAAGAGATCCTTGTGCTTGATGGAATGGATTATGCATTCTAGAAGACAAGGATGGAATATTTTCTATTTTATCTTGAATTTGATGTCTGGAAGTCTGTTAAGAATGGATACACTGAACCTACAAATGGTCCAAGTACTGCTAATGAGATCAAAGCCTATGAAAGCAATGGTAAAGCAAGGTATGCTCTCTTAAATAGTCTTACAAATTCTAAATTGGTGAAAGTTATGAGTCTGAAAAAATGCTAAACAAATTTGGGAAATGTTAGAAAGCATTTATAAAGGAGATAATAAGGTCAAAGAAGCTAACATGTAGAATCTAAATATCATGTTTGAGAAATTGTGAATGTTTGAAGAAGAAAATGTTACAAGCTATATGCAAAGGGTAGATGAAGTTGTCAGCTCCATCAAAGGTCTTGGTGGAGAACTCAAAGAGCCAGAAGTGGTAATCAAATTTCTTAGAACTCTTCCTAAATATTATAGTCATAAAGTTTTTGCAATTGAGGAGTTTTCAAATCTAAATAAATATACCAAAGATCAGTTGTATGGTTCTTTAACTACTTTTGAGATGAGAGAATTTGGAACAAATAGTGGTACAAAAGTTGAGACCTCTTTTAAGGCTAGAAAATCATAGGAGATCAAGGAATTAGATCAGGAGGATATTGATGATATAGAAGCTAATTTTGTAAGGAGAATTAAGAAGGGTACTGGAAAGTACAATGGTAAGTTTCCTTTCAAATGTTTCAGTTGTGGAAAGATAGGTCATTATGCTTCAAGATGTCCAAATATAGTTTTGAATAACAAAAATAAGGAGAACAAAGGTAAGATGATTAAGAAAATTTATTATGTTAGAGAAGATGCAAGTATTTCTGATGATGAATCTGATTATGGAGATGATGATGATGATGAATTCTTTTTCATGGCTTTAAAAGATGAAACTATTTCTACTAACTCTAAGAGATGTGTGAAGGAAAGTCCTTCGGATATAAAGGATAAAATTGAAGGTACTTTGGTATCTGTGTTTCATGCTAGACAGGAGAACTACTAGATCATTAATAGTGGATGCTCTAATCATATGGTTGGTGACAAAAGCAAGTTTGTTAAAATCGAAAATATGATGGTGGATGTGTTAGATTTGGTGATGATACATTTGCTAAGATATGTGGAAAAGGTTTTATCAATTTTGATGGCAAGCATAATATTGATGATGTTTATTGTGTTAAGGGTTTAAGGAATAACCTCTTGAGTGTTGGAAAAATGTGTAGCAAAGGATACAATCTTATGCTTTAGGATGATGAATGTGAGGTCAAAAATGGATCTAGAACTATGGTTGCTACTGGAAAAATAATAGATGGAAATGTTTATCAACTCAAGGGTGCTAATGGTCACTGTGGACACTAAAAATTGACCTAGGCCTGCAAGCTTCATTTCTCGCCACTTTCGTCCTAGCATAATTAAGATACTTAATTATGTTATCCGGTCCATTTTCATCTATTAATTAAATAATTTTAATTATTTAATTAATTCATGTCTATTTATTCTATCCTGATCGATTAGATAACTAATTGCGTCACTAATTTCTTCCTCTTCTCCAATAGTTAAATAAATTATTATTTATTTAATTATTTTGTCATCTTTCATCTATAGTTAAATAATTACCATTAATTATTTATCTATTCATGGTCCTTTGGTGTACCACTTGGTTAAACAATTGTTAAAATCATTTAACTATCCATGCCACCTCCCTAATTAAATGGTTAATCTAAATTAATTATTTAAGGTCTAATTTTCATCTCTCCATTTAATTAATTAATAAATTTAATTAAATGCTCCTCTTGTCCATTTTCCTCCATTTTCAAATAAATAATTTGAATAAATTATTTATTTTCCACTTGTCCATTTCCTCCATTTTCGAATAAATAATTTAAAATAAATTATTTATGCACCACTTGGTCAAAGATTCCCTGTCATAATCCCCTGTCATAACATTCATTTCCTATCATAGTTTGCATGTCTGTCATAGCCTACATGTATTGCATGTCTGTCATAGCCGTCAGCATCATAGTTTTTGCCATGCATGGCATATTCTTGGTGCATCAATTTGGACCGTCGATTCGACCTTCAATCTCATCTATCCATTCAAAATTGCCTTTTCTTATAAAATGGTAATTTCAAATTCACTTCTTCTTGTTCCTCCTCTCTCTCTCAACCATTCAAGCAAACTTTTGATCTTCATTTTCACAACACATTTTCATGCATACTTAGAACTTCTCTTAGGCACTTAGAGTCATCTTTGCATAGTAAAATCCTTCAACACTTGTGTAGGACATGGCATAGTCTTAAGTTTCTCAAAGAATCTGAGGGCACTCTTCAACTTGCAGCAAGCTAGAAGGTGTAATGGAGGTCAACCATGGAGATTGAAGATTTGGGTAACTTTGTTTTATTTATTTTCATGTTTTCTCCTTTGCTCTCCATTATTTTCTTTGGATTTTTAGATCTAGCAATTCTAAACTAATCAAACATAAATTTCCAGAGATACATTTGGTGAACCCGACGTGTTGTAAAGAAATTTTTGTGTTCTTGTTTGTTTTTGCTATTTTGCAGGTTACAACCAAGAATTCATATCAAATCCCGTCATCTTCTTTTGAGCACAGAAAAATGGGCGCATAAATTATTTTAAAACATTTTCTACATTTTTTAGACCTCGTTCTCAACTGTCTGAAACTTTAAACGGTTCAAAATTTTGTTAAGATTTGAGAAAGTTATGGTTGTTTTAGTGATCGCAGTTTTTTAAGATTTAGTTATTAAGACCCGAATTTTATTTTGGATATAGCGTTTCTGTCTTGTAGGATTTTGCAAAACGTTTTCTGGGTTTTGAAGCTCTATGTCTTAGCTTTCCATAGATATCTACGATTTAAAATTTTGTTCAGTTTTGAGAAAGTTATCACCATTTTTAGTTTGTTGTTTTCATTCAAGTTTTTTTTGGTTTACTAATCTTTTGTTTGTAGCATGTGGCTTTAGAATGAGGCTCCCAAAAATTGCTTCTTTTGGAGCAACAAAAAAATTGAGCTTTTAGTTTTTAGTTTGCTTTGATTTCCTTTTCTTAGTTTAGTTTAGTCTTTTCATTTTCTAGTTTAGTTATTTACTAACTTTTAGTTTGGTTTTTAATCTCTTGTTCTAACTTAGTTTTTTGTAGCTTTCTCGTTGGTCCAAGACATTTATGAAACTACTAATTTGTGGTTTTGCAGCTCCGTTAGTCGAAGACTCATTTCTTAAACAATATGTTTGTGATTTCTAGTTTAGGAACACTTCTTTTGGTGCATTAAAATGAACATGTGCTTGATTTTGTCTGACTGCGCTTGAAGGTGTTAGGTGATTATGCTCTCACCTTGTGAAAACTAGGTGATCAGAAAACCAGACCCATCTTATTTTTTGTCACCTTCATGACTTAATAATCAAAGTATCCTCTCCCCTTGCGCTTTCAAGCGATCCTGGGTGTAAGAGAAACGGTTATTATTTCTAGAAATAGGCCTGCCTTAAGGGAAAAAGTACTCACCTTAAGGGATGACCTGACCGGTAACAAGCTAAAGCCAAGCCACTTCCAACCGGGATATAAAATGGGTTCTTGAGGAAAGTTCAAGTACCACGAGTGCGGATGTGTCACACAGACGGAGTAGTACTCCCATAAACCCTATTGAGCATAACCTCTTCAGGATGGAGTGCCACCTAATTGGTGATTAATCTCTCGCCCCATGTGTGGCCACTCGAACGGATGCCCTAACTAAACACCTATTGTTTTAGAAGCCAACCATTTTCAGCCGCTGCTTGATATAGTGCAAGGTACAATATCATGCCCAAAGATACTCACTATTGACTCCCTTAAGTAGAGATAGCAGTTCTTGGGAAGTGATGACCCAAGAATCCAAAGTTGGTGTGCCTGAATGACGTTAATGAGTCATGGAGGGGAGCCAGTGCCACCAAACTTCTAAGCTATCCGCTCTCGAGAAGGAAAGGTGTTTAGCACCAATCCGGGGTATATCGGTGGGCTATATCAAGTATACAAACCCTTGGCCTATTGGCCTATTACGATTGTGCTTGTCTCATGTACATTTGCATACACCAAAACATCGTGATTGTCAAGTGTTTTCTGGATTTTCAAACAATATACACAACATTCACAAATATGGACACAAACAATCAACCTCAGACAACTCAAACTTTTCAATAAAACATCAAACAACAGTCTCATTCTGCTATCAAACATTTTTTTCTAAGAGGTCTCGATTAGAAACCAACTTTAAAATTGCTCAAATCTCTCATTCCTTGTACACTTTAGCTTGCATCTTACCATAGGGTCATATTTGCAAATATTTAGCTTCATCCTTAGGCTTCACCATTTGCATTTTCAATCATAAACCAAAAACTTAGGTCCTCATCTCATTTTGCATATTTTGGATTAGGACAACCTTACCTCACTTTGCAAAATCTTGACTTTCAAAATTAGGTTATCATTGGACTTAGACATCATTATCTCCTTTATTCATTATCCTTTTGTGAGATCCTTCCGACTCAAAAGTCTAGTTAGGAAGACTCACTTGTCATTTTGTCCTTGTCATTTAATCCTTCAAACAAGTCCTTTGATATTCCAAAATTGAGACATAGATCAAGCATCGGGTGGTTAGGAAACCTTATTCCAAATCATTTCAGACCTTTGCATTTGCATACCTTAGAAATTCAAATCATTTTAGTCCTCACCTTGCATATCTTTAAAATCCAAAATATTGTCATCATAGTCCTCATTTGGCATCTAGACTTTGCATTGGTCATTTCCTTAACCAACATTTTCACATTAGTCCTCATTGTCACCTTGGCATTTGACATCCTTTTTTGACAATTTTATCACATTGCATTAGTCATTTTCCTTAGGCAAACATCATTATCACCTTGCATTGACATCCTCCAAAAATACAAAAAAAAAATTAGTGTCATAACTTGTCATCTTAGTCTTCATTTTCCTTTGGCATTAGTCATTTTCTTTAGACAACATTGTCATATTGCATCCCTTATTGTCAAAAAAATTCAAAAACATAGTCTTGCATTGTCATCCTTTATCCAAAAAATCCAAAAAACATAGTCTTGCATTATCATCTCTTTGCATCATCATCTTAGTCACCTTGGTTTTTGGCATACTTTCATTCTCATCATCTTCATTTGATCAATCTTGATGGTTGAAACAAGACTTCAAAAAAAGAAAAGAAAAATGACAAACTTTGGACAAGACTTTGACAACAACACCAACACCAACACCAATCCCAACATTGACAATAACACTTATGACACAAACCAACACTGGACTTTTTCTGACCCATTTCACAACATGAACACACAATCTTCCATGAGCATGCCATCTTCATCACAAAACATTTTTGAACCATTCATACAAAGAGACCAAAATGGACAAGTCTATGCTAAAGACTTGGAAGCTGCACCGCAAAATCCTAATGTAGCTTCCTTTGTGGAAAACTTAGTCCTACATGACCCTCAAAGGTATCTAGCCATGCTTTTGGACCGAGGGGTTAAACTATCACATGGTTTTGACTTTAATACTTTGAGACCAACATCACCTACATACCCTTCCTACCGACAACCCATTAGTCCAAGTCCTCCATCCATCAACCCTTACTATCAAGAATCACTTAACGAAAATCATGCCATTAATCTCCAACACACGTCCAGTTATTACCCTTATCCTAACCTTGACAAGGGAAACCAACTGTCCACTAGTCCATTACAAGTTTCCACATCATATTCTAGTCCTTCACCTATCACTCCAGTCCAAGTCTCCACGTCCTATTTTAGTCAACCTTACACTAATCCAGTCCAAGACTCCATGGCATATCCGGTCGAAGTCCCCATGTCACATCCTATGCCATCACATCCTAATCCAGTCCAAGACTCCATGTCATATGCGGTCCAAGTCTCCATGTCATACCCTTGTCCTTCACATACTAGTCTAATGCAAGTACCCATGTCATATCCTAGTCCTTCACATACTAGTCCAGTCCAAGTCCCCATGTCCTATCCTAGTCCATCATTCATTAATCCTTTTCAAGTCATCCCCTCACAAGCCACATCTAGTCATGAAAATTCTATCATTACTCAAAGTCAAATCCCATTTAATAAAATTGAGGATACATGTCAAAATGAAAGCCCAAGCATGACATTATAATGTCACCCTCATGTCAAGAACAAGGTAGTCCATCCCATGAACCTATTTCTGATTGTATCATCCATGACAACCCCATCTTTGACCAAGACCCTACCATTGACCAAGAAGTCCAAATCCATGACAACCCCATCTTTGAACAAGACCCTACCATGGACCAAGAAATCCAAAATGATCCACTCCTTGACCTTTACACCATTTATGATCAAACACTTGACTACCCTATACAAGCCTCGACTATTGACCCTTTCCAAATTGAGACACTTGCCTCCATGGGACACATAGACGATATTCCTCCAAAAAAAGAATCTTCCACTAGGGACATGCTTGCACTTGATCAAGTTATAGCTGAAATCATTGGACTCTATGACACTAAACATAATGATGGCTTTGACATTGCCTTGGAAGCACCAACAGAATCATCTGAACCTGACAAGTCACAAGATCAAACCAAAGATATTAGTCAGGAATATGTCCAACAAGACAAGGAAGCTAAGACACTTTATCAACTAGGGTCATCTACTCTTGTCAGAGCAGGCTTTCTCGCAGATGAAAATATTACAAGTGACAATATCCACATACACAAGGATGGGTTAGCATCTTGCTTTCAAAACAACAAATACCCCATTGCAAATAGAATCTGTCAAAACATGCAATATCAAGGCAAAGGACTAGGCATACACGAGCAAGGTATTCTAGAACCAATACAGCTTCAGGAAAATTATAGACATCAAGGTCTTGGCTATTCCTCAGACAGAAAATCAAACGATGTCAGTGGTACCTCCTCGATACTGGGGGAAACCTTGTCAAATACAAATGTCAAAATACAGTCCATGAAAAATCCTTGTCATAAGATTGCTTCCAACACCCCGTCCACCCACACCATAAACCATCATTCCCAACATCTTCAACCCTCCCTTTGGAACCAACAAAAACAAAAGTCTTACAAAGTCAAAAATCAAATTTCAAAGGCCATCGAATCAAACAAAAAGACAAGTGGACAAATGAAATTAAAATGGATCCTAAAGAAAAGTGGATCAAGCAAAGAAAATATGTCAAAAGAAAAAGTTAATCAAAATGTGGAGCCACAAGATAATAGGACTCTCATATATAACACATGTTCACCTCCTTCAAAATGGTCATCAAGCAAGGCATTTAAAGGTGTTGGTTCCAAATGCCATCCCTCCAAAATCCGTCATCCATCATACCAAGTTTGGAAAATAAAAAGTGATTCATCCAAACGTCCAAACAACCTTTCCATGTCTACCATCATCCGTCATAATCCTACATCTCACCTAAATTCCAAAAATACCATGTCACAAATCCATCGCATCATGGCAACAACTCTTTATCACAAGGATTCTCATGGCACTTTATCGCGATGTGTGTATTCTGATAAGGCCAATTCTAGTATCAAAAAGGACCATGATAACATCAATCAATTGTATGCAAGCGCTATCATTCTGACAAGCCAACTACTTCAGAAAAGGACATTATTAGCATATCATGGCACCAGTCTCTACATTGGCACCGTCAGTGGATTCAGAATAGTCAGTGGTCATCTAAAGCATCTGGGCTATCCAAAAATACAAAAAAAAAATGAAAAAATGATAAATGATAAATAAATAAAAATGTCACCCTGATGAAAACCTGGCAAACAGGTGTCTTGGTGACACCAAAAAATTCAAAAAAAGTCAAGAAAATAGTAAAGAGAAAAATTTCATCCAATGGTGAAAACCTGGCAAACAGGTGCCCTGGATAAGTACCATGATGAAAACCTGGAAAACAGGCGTCATGTGTAAAATAAATCATCTATGTGGACTTTTGCACTTGGGGGCAAGTCGTCTCATCTCCTATGCCTTCCTCTTAACATTGGCATTCATATATTTCATCCATATCATTTCTGTCCATTTACCCACCTACCTTGGTCTTGACATAAAATTGGCACACATCAATCATGCTTTGGGGGAAACTCTTGACATGTCAATCCTTTTGTCACAAACTATTCTGTCATTTCCATCATTATCCTTATATGACATAGTCCTAGAAAATCATATGACAATTCCCTTAGTCTCATGTCTCCCATCCTTTACCAAGGCCACCTCTCATCCTTTCATGTTTGTCACCTATCTTGACTTTCCCTTGTCAAATGGTCTAAGGATACTTCATCATCCTTTCTAGTCCTAACCAAGTCATTCCAAATGCAATGAGTTTCATCCATACAAGCACATTATCCAAAACATTACTTGAATTTGTTCTTGACCTGGCTGCAAACTTCGATACTTTCATCACATTATCATCATCCTCACGTTGTTTTGGGATGCGTCCTTCCCACGTCAAACAACGTTGTCATCACCTGTCAATTGGTATTCAGCTTGACTAGGGGCACAATCATTTTTTGTCCTTGGATTCTCATGTGTAGGCATCAGTCACATACATTTGTAGTGGTCCTCTTAAACCATTCAAAAAAAAATAGAAAATGTCTTGAAAAAAGACCTAAAAATCAAAAAATGTCCTGAAAAAAGACCTAAAAATCAGAAAATGTCCTGAAAAAAGACCTAAAAAAATTGGAAAATGTCCTGAAAAAAGACCTAAAAATCAGAAAATGTCTTGAAAAAAGACCTAAAAATTAAAAAAATGTCCTAAAAAAAGACCTAAAAATCAAAAAACGTCCTAAAGAAAACACAAAACTTCCAAAACATAGTCATGTCAGTCAATACAGGCACGTCAATTCAAGTCTTGATTAGTCTTTGTCATTGTCGAACTGCGTTGTTTCTGCGCATTTGCTACATAGGCAAGGCTCATCTTCGAGCCCCCGAGACATTAGGTTAGTCCTATTAGGTTTGTCAAAATAAATCATAACTCAATCTTTCGTCAACAAGACAAAGTCTTTGGTTGTGTTGAACTACGAGGTCTCTAAGTCCATGACATAGGCAAGGCCATCTATTGATGGGCCCTCGAGGCCGCACTAGGTCAGTCCATTAGGGTTCATTGCACAATTTTCGCACACACATGAAATAGTCTTTAAATTTGAATGAACAATCTACTAAAGTGAACTTCGATGATCTATCAACGGAACATGACAATCATCTTGACATATCAAAATTGGTCAATCTCAGTCAAACTTAGTCAATCCAATCAAATCTTGCTTACTCTTTAAATGTGTCCTTCTAAAGGGTAGCTCGTCATTTAATCATGCCCTAGGATGTGTCCTTCCTAGGCATCGTCATTGTCATCCAACATTTTGAGCAATCCTCTTGACATATGTGTCAGTTTGAAGAACAACCCCTATCATTTATGCCTTAGGATGTGTCCTTCCTAGGCATCGTCACTATCACCTGGCATTTTGAGGGATCCTCTTGACTTTTGGGGGTTTCTCCTCTTGACATCAACATTATTCAGGATGTGTCCTTCCTAAACTTGGAAATCTTTGGCACTCGTCATCTTGGCATCGTTAAAACCTTGACACCCTAGCATCTCGACATCAAACCAGACATCTCGACATTAAAACACTTGGCAAACACTTGGCACTTGTCTGTTGATTTTTCATCATGTTACTAGTTTTTTAGCGAGATCCCGACAACAGGATTTAGAGAAGCGGTGACATATCATGACGTTTGTCTTGTCTTTTGACACTCATGTTACTAGTTTTTCAGTGATGTCCTAACCCCGGGATTTAGAAAAGCAGTGACGTATCATGATGATGGTTTTGGCTTTATTTTGTCCTTTTTGGCAATCATGTTGCTAGTTTCTCGAGGATGTCCTGGAAACAGGATTTAGAGAAGCAATGACGTTTCATGATTTGTCCTCCTTGTCTTTTTCTGCTTGCGGTTGGTTATGACAAAAAGACTAGGGCAAATGTGCCTTTTTGTATGAGTCATGATCATCCTTGTTTGTGACTGTTTAAGTCAAGTGATGGTATGACCTTGCACACCTTGATTTATGTCATATCATGGTGTTTGTTGGCCATCACGATAATCTGCCCAATGATGATTAAGAGCAACAATTAGTAGTCCTATGGCAATGTGTTGAAGGATCTTTTTCGTCTTACTAACATGCGTCTCCTTCTATTTTGTCATCTTCCCTTGCCCATCTCATATAGGCATGGCATCCATATCATCATCCATATATTTTGCACTAACATTTTTTTATCTCTTCATATTCTAGTCTTCTCATCAATTTCAAGAGCACACCCGTGTTCTTGGAACCCGTCTGTCCTCTTGAGGGGGCATACCATAACCCTCCTCGTCATTCTTCCTCATCTTATTTTGCACCGGGGCATATTTTTGACTTATTTGTCCTTGTCACAATGCGACAGGCTACATTATGACAAAGAGGGGCAAAATGTAGACACTGAAAATTGACCTAGGCCTGCAAGCTTCATTTCTCGCCACTTTCGTCCTAGCATAATTAAGATACTTAATTATGTTATCCAGTCCATTTTCATCTATTAATTAAATAATTTTAATTATTTAATTAATTCATGTCTATTTATTCTATCCTGATCGATTAGATAAACTAATTTGTCACTAATTTCTTCCTCTTCTTCAATAGTTAAATAAATTATTATTTATTTAATTATTTTGTCATCTTTCATCTATAGTTAAATAATTACCATTAATTATTTATCTATTCATGGTCCTTTAATTCTTCCATAGTTAAACAATTATTAAAATCATTTAACTATCCCATGCCACCTCCCCTAATTAAATAGTTAATCTAAATTAATTATTTAAGGTCTAATTTTCATCTCTCCATTTAATTAAATTAATAAATTTAATTAAATGCTCCTCTTGTCCATTTTCCTCCATTTTCAAATAAATAATTTGAATAAATTATTTATTTTCCACTTGTCCATTTCCTCCATTTTCGAATAAATAATTTAAAATAAATTATTTATGCACCACTTGGTCAAAGATTCCCTATCATAATCCCTTGTCATAACATTCATTTCCTGTCATAGTTTGCATGTCTGTCATAGCCTGCATGTATTGCATGTCTGTCATAGCCGTCAGCATCATAGTTTTTGCCATGCATGGCATATTCTTGGTGCATCAATTTTGGACTGTCGATTCGACCTTCAATCTCATCCATCCATTCGAAATTGCCTTTTCTTATAAAATGGAAATGTCAAATTCACTTCTTCTTCTTCCTCCTCTCTCTCTCAAGCATTCAAGCGAACTTTTGATCTTCATTTTCACAACACATTTGCATGCATACTTAGAACTTCTCTTAGGCACTTAGAGTCATCTTTGCATAGTAAAATCCTTCAACACTTGTGTAGGACATGGCATAGTCTTAAGTTGCTCAAAGAATCTGAGGGCACTCTTCAACTTGCAGCAAGCTAGAAGGTGTAATGGAGGTCAGTCATGGAGATTGAAGATTTGGGTAACTTTGTTTTATTTATTTTCATGTTTTCTCCTTTGCTCTCCATTATTTTCTTTGGATTTTTAGATTTAGCAATTCTAAACTAATCACTATAAATTTCCATCTTACAGTCACTACTTTATTACTCATATTAATGAAATCCGGTTATGGCATAGGATGATGTGTCACATCAATTTTGATAAATTAGTAAGAATCAATTTAGTTCAAGTTGTGAGAGATCTACCAAATATTACAAAGCCTGTCAATGTTATCTGTAAGGAGTGTCAAATTGGAAAGCAAGCAAGAAGAAGCTTCAAATTCAAACAAAAATCTACTACCAATCTGTTGGAATTTGTGCATATAGATCTTTGTGGTCATACAAGAGTAAGAAGTCTTCAAGGTGACAAGTATTTCATGCTATTAATTGATGATTATTCTAGAATGGCATGGGTTACCGTTGGTTTGAACAAGTCTTGTACCTTTTTTATTCCTTTACGAGGGACTTAGGGGACATAATTCACATGTTAAGTTTACTTAGGCTATTAGTTGTCTTATATAGATAAGTATTAGTTGTCTTATCTAGACTTTACACTTTCCTAGGTAGTTATGAGTTAGTTGTCTCATGTGATAGGATTAAGAAACTTGTCATGATCTTGTCTAACCCTATCTCTAATCCTTCCCTTTATAAGCAAGGCATTTCTAGCATATTTTGCATTGCATTGTATTCTATTGCATAGCATATTGATCATTTGTATCATATTGCAATCCTTGTTTGGTGGAATAGCATCTTCCATTGTTGCTTTTCTCTATCTCTTTTGGAGGTTATTTGGTGTTGCAGATTGAAGATCTTGGTTGATCACTTCAACATGGTATCAGAGCTTTGAATCTTGCAAGCCTCTTCCATTTTTTCATTAGAGAGTTTCCATCAAGTTTTCTATTGTGATTTGAGTTTCTTGTATGATCTTGCAAATTTCCCGCTTGCTCTTCTCTTGCGTTTCAATACAATCTCAAAAATCAAAAAGGGTTTGCTAAAAAAATTAATCCTATATTGCATGTATGCATTTTGGTGGGATCTGGTGATTTTAACACTTTTGGCTATAGTGGTAGTATTTTAGGTTGTCCCATTGTGTCTAGGAGGCTCGAGAAATTTAGATTTGGCTTTTGTTTCACTCAATTTGGTCACCATTTGCATTTTTGGCAAATAAGGGTTTGGAGCTCAGATCTAGTGAACAGCTTTTTATAGGAGCATTTTTGGCAAAAAAAATAAGCCTTCCATTGCATCCAGGAAGCCATTTGCGAGAATTTTGATATATAATTTGCCTATATTTGGAAAAAGTTGATTTTGGGGCAATTTCTTTTTACTCGAAGGGTCGTACGACCCTCTAGGTCACGTAGGTACGATTAAAAAATTCAAAAAATAATTTTCTCCATTTTCATTTCTATTGGCGGTGTATTTTTAAAAAAAAAATTCAAATAAATAAATATTTTTAAGCGCTATATAGCGCTGGCCTTTTCAAAAGGTTTTTCAACTTTAAATAAGCTGCAGACTTTAATAAGTCTATGGACTTTTCAAAGAAGCCTAGGGTTTCTATTAACCACCCAGCACAAACCTTAACTGCCATTTTTTTGAAGACCGCTAGCCACTTCTTAGTCATTTGGTGAATACACTAGCTGCTAGGAGAAGTAACCACCAAGTGGGTGATTAAGCCCGAAACCGTCGGATAAACCGCGACTACCAGCAACTTTGCATGTGACCAGAGCTTGCAAACCGCTAGAGGTTTTCTCAAACCACCAGATTTTTTGCTTGCCCCAACACCCAGTCACGTGGGTGACCAACTGCTAGCCCCTAGGGGCTAATTTATTGCACCCAAACAGTGATGAATTTTGCTCTTGTCTAGTCTTCAAAGTCCCTCTTCTAGGGCTTTTTTTCAATTTTGTATAACTTTTTGCCACGGCATCGGATTTTCGAAAACAAGATATCGATGAAAAGATGGTTCAATGAAATTCACAATGGCATAGGTGATTTTTCTAGGTTTTGACATTTTTTGCCAATTTTTTCAGCTCAAAGGTACAAGTGCATTTATTGCTTGTAATTGGCATAACTTTTGCATACGAAATCAAATTTTGGAAAACTCTTTTTTGAAATTGCTCAAAAAATTGCAAGGAATCTATTTGTAACCTCTATTTTTAGTTTTGGAAAGCTCTTTTCTCTAAAAATTGTAAAAATCACCGTGTTATAAACGGTTGATTTGAGCTTGTCACTTATAAAAATTGCAAAATTTCTTCATTGTAATTTGTTGGGGGGTTGCAAATTGAATTTTAATACATTCTGGAGGGGTGAAAGGTACAATTTAAGTGTCAAATTTTCTTCTTTATTTTGGTGTTTATGGCGGATCTAGGGAAAATTAAACCTCTCACTCCACACAATTATCATAGATGGAAGCTAAAAATGACTCAATTGTTACAATCTAAGGGTTTATGGCCAATGTTAGATGCAGAACAACCTGAATTCACAAGGGATTATGAATTTTTTTTCCATAGATGTAAAATGGATGAAGCAAAAGGGCTCATTGGCTTACATGTATCTGATAACTTCTTTCATATTTCAGAATGTAAAACACTTAAGAATGTTTGGGATAAACTTGAAGAATTTTATGGAAAAATAAATCAGTTCAGAGTATTGCAACTTCAAGCAGATCTACAAGCACTTTCTTCAAATGCATTTCCTTCAATTTAGGATTTCCTTGCACAATTCAAGTTGATTTTGTCACAATTAAAATGATGTGGGCATGATATATCTAGTGATGAATGTATCTTCTTGATTTTGTCAAAGTTAAGAGGCCCTTACCAAGTGTTTTCTTATACTTTCTATTCAAATATGGATGTCATGGGGAAAGATTATAAAATGCCTACATTTGAGTTATTTTGTGAGTGTCTTACCAGGGAGGAGGCCAAGTTGGTTCAGTTGGATGCACTACCTAGTTCTAAGAATCATGCTCTAATGGATCAATCATCCAAGGGTAAAGGAAAGAACAAGAAGAAGCCCAAGATAGAATCATCTTCAGGTAGTGAGACTCCCTCCAAACTGAAGTCGAAGAACAATCAGAAGTCCACTCCATCTCCTTCTTCTTCTACCTCTAGAGATTCTTCTTCCAAGTCCAAGAAAAGAAAAGGATATCCTTGTTCCTTTTGTGGAAAAATTGGGCATGATGTGGCTCATTGTTTCAAGAGACTTGAGGCCTTAGAGGAAGCTATGAAGAAGCATAACATTTCAATGTCTAAGCCATCTTCCATGGGAAAAGGTCAAGCTCTTTCAACATGGACTATTCATTCATCTTCAGACAGTTGGATTCTTGATTCAGGTGCTTCACATCACATGACCAATTCACGTGATCTTGATTCCATTATTCACACTTCTACTTTTCATATTGCAGTTTGGAACTCTTCACAGATTCTAGTTTTGGGGATAGGCTCCATTCAGATGCTAGATGGGTGCATTGAGGATGTTCTTCTTGTTCCTGATATTTCAACAAATCTACTTTCCATATATCAGATTTGTCATTTTGGAGATTGAAATTCAATTGAGTTTACTCCACAGAATGTGACTATCAAACAGTTGCAGGATCAGGTGAGAATATTGTTGTTATAGGGATAGTTTATCATGAGAACCATTTGTATCAGTTTGATGGCTTTTATTCTTCATCAGGTTCATGTTTTGTTGCTCATGTTGATTCAATGAGTAAAATTTGGCATGAAAGATTTGGGTATTTGAACTACATATATCTTCAGTAGATGAAAGCACATATCTTAGTGGTTGGTCTTCCAAAGATCTCTTGCACAGATGGTGTTTGTCAAGGTTGTGTTCTTGGAAAGAAACATCAAGATCCTTTCCTAAGGGTCAAGCTACACATGCAACCACACCTCTTGAGTTGGTCCATAGTGATCTCATTTCATTCCCAACTCCTTTTTTTAGGGGCTAAGTATATGCTCACATTCATTGATGATTTTTCCTGATGGATATGGGTCTATTTTTTGAAGCTCAAGAGTGAAGTTCTCACCAACTTCAAGACCTTCAAAACATTTGTGGAGAAGCAAACAAGTTTTTCTCTTTGATAGATATGCACAGATAATGGGGGGGAGTATGTCAATCAAACATTTCAGAATTTTTGCAATGAGCATGGTATTCTTCATCAGTACATAGTTCCTTACACTCTTCTACAGAATGGTGTAGCGAAGAGAAAGAACAAGACTCTTGGGAAGATGGCCAATTGTATGATTCAGTCTAGGTCCATGGCTCCAGCATTTTGGGTTGAAACTGTCAATTGTGCCAACTATATTTAGAAATGTATGCCCCACAAGGCAGTAAGGAATATGACCCCTAAGGAGGCTTGGTCTCATCACAAGCCTAACATATCCTTCTTCAGAGTATTTGGTAGTGAGGCTTGGGAATTCATTCCGGATGGTCGACGTAAATCAATGGAGAAGAAGAGTCAATGGTTCATCTTTGTTGGCTATTATGAGGATATGAAGGCATAGATTGTTTGATCTTAACACATGAGAGGTTCATTTCCAATGTGATGTTTAGTTTGTTGAGTACTTCACCCAAATAGATCCTCCTTTGACTTCTTCTTCATCACAACCAACTCAATCTTCTTCAATTGATGATGTTTTGCTACTTGAGGAAGATTTTGATGATGGTCTTGATCCACCTCCTCCTCATTCAACCACTAGCCCACGATGGGCTTGAGTTAATCTTGAGGAGGATGGTCCTCTTGTTGGTGATCCCTTAGACACTCGCCACACTCATTCTCAAACTTCAGGAATCACTCTTTTGAGTTGTGTTGTTTCAAATGATCCTCAAAAAAATTTAGATGCTTCAGGTATTCCATAATGGGATAGTGCTATGGTTGATGAGTATTATTCCTTGATGAAGAATCATACTTGGGATCTTGTGCCTCTTCCTAAGGGAAGAAATTTGGTTTGGTGCAAGTGGGCGTATCGTACCAAGTATGCAACAGATGGTTCCATTGACAAGTACAAGGCTCATCTTGTTGCAAAGGGGTTCTCTCAAGTTGAAGGAATTGACTATTCCAAGACCTTTGCTCATGTTTCCAAGATGGATTCTATTCGCCTTGTCCTTGCTATAGCTGCATCTCAGGGATGGTCAGTGTATTAGATGGATGTGAAGAGTGTCTTCTTGTATGGGGATCTTCATGAGGAGATCTATATGGAGCAGCCACCAAGTTTTGTGTAGGACCCTTCACTTGTTTGCAGGCTTTGACGTTCATTGTATGGTCTCAAACAGGCCCCTCAGGCTTGGTATGAGAAGATGGATAGTTTCTTGCTTTCTTCTGGCTACACTAGCTGCCATTCTGATCTCGCAATTTATACTTAGATACATTTAGAGGATCTACTCATACTTTTTCTCTACGTGGATGATTTGATTCTCACAAGGAGTTCTACTTCCATGATTTAGAGTACACAGTGAGCATTTATGGAGTGCTTTGATATGACCGACCTTGGTCTTTTGCATTACTTCCTTGGTCTTCAGGTTCATTATATTTTTGAGGGGATCTTCATTTTCCAGAAAAAGTATGCTCTTGATTTGCTTCAGATATTTTGCATGACTGAATGCAAGCCTGCCCCTACTCCATTCCAGTCGGGTGTTGTACTATCTACCAGTTGCACTACTCCTACAGTTGATCCCACCTTGTGTCGGCAGTTGGTTGGCAGTCTTTTGTACTTGACACAGTTGTCCTGATATTTCCTTTATGATTGGACTAGTCTATCACTTCTCATAGGAGCCTCATGAGAGTCATTGGAAGACAGCCAAACGTATCTTGCGATACATTCAGGGCACTACTCATTTTGGCATTCACTATACATCAGGTGCATCTCAGATAGTGGGCTTCACTGACTTAGATTGGGTTGGTAATGTCAATGATCAAAATTCTACTTATGGCTTTGTTTTTTTCCTTGGTTCTCATCTGATTGCATGGTCATGCAAGAAGCAGACTCCTATTGCATTATCATTGACAAAGGTTGAGTATCGAGGTGCATTTTTGGCTAGTCAAGAGGTTTTGTGGCTTTGTCAGTTGATGACTGAGTTTGGATTCCCTTCTGCTCAGCCCACTACTCTTTGGTGTGACAATCAGAGTGCCATTAATATCTCTCACAACCCAGTGGAGCATCAGTGTACTAACCATATTGAGATCCACATGCACTTCATCAAGAAGCTCATCCAGGATGGTGTTCTCAACTTGGAGTATTTACCTACAAATCAGCAGGTTGCAGAAATCTTCACTAAACCTTTGGCATCGCCTCATTATCTTCAGTTGCGATCGATACTTGGAGTGAAGGAAGTTGTCCTTGGAGGGGTCTTGAGGATTCCTCCTTCAATTTTCAGTTTTCTTTGCAGTTTTTTCTCTCTTTTGGAGAGGAGTTTTCTCCAACAAGGTTTTTCTCCTTTTCTCCACTTGTGAGAGTTTTTTGTTTTGTACATGGGTACCTCATTAGGCCTTGTTTTTGGGACCCATCTTTTGCATTTTTTGCATTTTGCATTAGTTTTTTCCTCCCTAAGTTGCACTTAAGGGGGGGTTTTGGTGTGAAAAAGTCTTGTACCTAGTTTATTCCTTTACTAGGGACTTAGGGGACTTAATTCACATGTTAAGTTTACTTAGGATGTTAGTTGTCTTATCTAGATAAGTATTAGTTGTCTTATCTAGATAAGTATTAGTTGTCTTATCTATAATTTACACTTTCCTAGGTAGTTATGAGTTAATTGTCTCATGTGATAGGATTAAGACACTTGTCATGATCTTGTCTAACCCTATCTCTCATCCTTGCCTTTATAAGCAAGGCATCTCTAGCATATTTTGCATTGCATTGTATTCTATTGCATAGCATATTGATCATTTGTATCATATGCAATCATTGTTTAGTGGAATAGCATCTTCCATTGTTGCTTCTCTCTATCTCTTGTGGAGGTTATTTGGTGTTGCAGATTGAATATCTTGGTTGATCACTTCAACAATTACTTTTCTCAAAGAAAAATCAAAAGCTCTAGACAAGTTTAAAGCATTTAAAGTTATGGTTGAGAATGAAATGGATATGAAAATAAAATGTTTGAGGCCTGACAGAGGTGGAGATTTCACCTCCAATGATTTCAATATCTTTTATGAGAATCATGGCATTAAGAGGCACTTGTCTGCCCCTACGACTCCTCAGTAGAATGGAGTGGTTGAAAGAAAGAATAGGACTATTCAAGAAGCTACAAGGACAATGATGAAAGAGGAAAATCTATCGGAAGTCTCCTAGAGAGAAGCAATTCATACTGCTATTTATATACTTAACAGAGTTCAAGCAAGAGCAAACAGTACAAAGACTCCCTATGAGCTATGAAATGGAAGGATTTGTACTATCAAGTACTTCAGAGTGTTTGGAAGCAAATGTTATATCAAAAGAGATGAAGATAACTTAGGAAAGTTTGATGCAAGGTCTGATGAAGGTATCTTCCTTGGATATTCTACTAGAAGAAAATCCTACCAATGCTACAACAAGAGATTGAGAAATATTGTTGAGAGTGCAAGTTTCAAGATTGATGAAGATTTATAGAAGAATTCAATGATGATAGATGGATATGAATCAGATGAGTTTTCTTGCAAAGAAGAAGAAAAAGAAAGAGAAGTGCAGATTTAAGAGGAAGAAGCTCCAGAAAAGACTCCTAAGTATGTGCAGAAGAATCATTTTGAAGATAAAATCATTGGAGATAAGAGAAAAGGTGTAATAACAAGAAGGAAAGTTATTGAAGAACATGTAAATCTATGTTTACTTTCTGAAGTTGAACCTAAAATAGTGATTGAGGAATACAAGGATGGATATTGGATTAGAGCTATGGAAGAAGAACTAATGCAGATTGAGAAGAATCTGACTTGGGAACTTGTCTCAAGACCAACAAACAAAAATATAATTAGAACTAAGTGGGCATTTAGAAAAAACTAAATGAGAATGGAGAAGTGGTAAGAAACAAGGCAAGGCTTGTATGTAAAGGCTCCTCACAAGTTGAAGGAATAGATTTTGAGGAGACATTTGCTCTGATGGCAAGAATGGAAGCTATCAGGATGTTTTTGGCTTTTTCAGCACATAAGGATTTCAATTTTTATTGAATGGATGTGAATTCTGCTTTTTTGAATGGACAACTAGAAGAAGAGATATACATAGAACAACCAGAAGGATTTCAATTATCAAACAAACCGGATATGGTCTACAGATTGAAGAAAGCATTGTATAGATTGAATCAACCTCCTAGAGATTGGTATGCAAGGTTGGATAGGTATTTGATACAACAAGGATTCAATAAAGGTACCGTAAATAGAAATCTTTACTTTAAAGTTGAAAAGGATCAAATCTTGATTGTGGTTGTATATGTTGATGACATAATTTTTGGAGGAAATGAAGCTATGTGTAAGAAGTTCATTGAAGAAATGCATAAATAGTTTGAAATATCTATGTTTGGGGAGATGAATTTCTTCCTCGAACTACAAATAAATCAGACAAATAAAGGTATTTTCATTTCACAATCAAAGTATGTCAAGGAAATATTGAAGAAGTTTGGAATGGAAGATTCCAAATCGGTGTGTACTCCTATGGTTATTGGTTGCAAGTTGAACAAGAATGATGAATCTCCTAAGGCTGATCAGAGAAAGTATAGATCGATGATTTGTGGACTGCTATATCTAACTACTAGATTGGATATCATGCATGTAGTTTGTCGTGTGGCTAGATTTCAAGAAGATCATAGAGAGTCACATGTTGCAGCCTTGAAAAGGATATTCAAATACTTGAAGGGCACTCAAGATCATGGCTTGTGGTATCTAAAGGATACTAATTTTACTTTGAGTGCTTACACAAATGTAGATTGGGTTGGTTGTGTGGATGAAATAAAAAGTACAAGTGGTGGTGCATTCTTTCTTGGATGTAGATTGGTGTCATGGATAAGCAAGAAAAAAGATTTAGTATCTTTATCTACTATAGAGGTAGAGTACATTGCAAGAGCATCCTGTTGCACACAAGTGTTGTGGATGAGGAAAACATTGAAGGATATCAAGGTAGTATATGATGAACCAATTTCTATCTTTTGTGACAATACAAGTGCTATCTGTATACACCTAAAATCAGTCAAGACATTTAATTAATTAAATACTAGTTATTTAATTAATATTCCATCTACGTATAAATAAATTCTCAATTTATTTATATAGTTCATATCCTTTAATTCTCCAAATCTAAAATCATATTCTTCTAATTTAATTAAATAAACAAATTTCATAAGCTTATTTTATTTAATTAATTTTCACTAACCTCGGATTAGGAATTCAAGCACATGTCTACAACTTTTTCATGCCACCTCACCAAGGTCACATGAAATTAAATAATTCTAATTTTTAAATTAGAATTATCTTCAACAAATTTTCAAACACATGGCTTATTCCTCACACACTTCTTCAACAAACTTTGAACACATGGTCTTTCTCTCACACACTTGATTCTTCCATCCATTTGGCATCTTGTCTTTGGTCAAGAGATTCCTCCATCCATTTGGCATGTTGTCTTTGGTCAAGGGAAACACCTTCTTGATTCTCTCCATCTCCACTGTTCATCCCTATTGTTTGAATCTGGACCCTCAATCGCTACCACATCACAAGATGCTTGGAAAAGCCTATAAATACAACCCTTTTCCATTGTATTTTGCATCCATATTTGAGTAGAGTTATCATGCAGGAATATCATTTGAGCATTGGAGCATTTTGGAGTCTTATAGTTAGCTTTGTTTATCATTTAGCAAGTTTGCATTGTAGCATCATGTTAACTTAGAATCACATTTTGCTTTATAGTTGCATTTTATACCATGCTTTTCTTTATAGTTGCATTTTAGATTAGCATATTCATATTTAGTATTTGAGCATATGTAGAATCATCTTAGCTTCATATCATAGCATTTACATTATATAATTTAACCACATTATCCATTCATCATAATCTCTATCATAGCTTTCATCATATAGTTTCATATAGGAACTTAATTGACTTGCACGTTGAATAGCATCTCACTTTTCAAGTTGTCATTTTAACAACCATAGTGCACATCCAAAATTTGAGAGCCAATATGGTTTAATAAATCCTTGAGAATAGAGGACAATGAAACGTTCTTAAAATATTTGTTTAACTGCAAAATAGAGTAGTTTATTTTATTCAAATATTTGATATAATATGTTTCATTGGTGTTTGTGTTGATTTACTAACAATTCCCGCATTTCACACACACATAAAATGGTGCCCACCGTGGGGACATACCCCATTTTTAACAATTTTTTGGAAAAGTTCTTGTAAACAGGCTGGACATGACGTTTTAGTGCAATCATTAGTTCTTTCAGCACATACAACTTCTGTTTTGGCGCATCTGAGGAATCTTTCAGTGCATCTAGGGTCTGTTTCGGTGCATACGACATTTCTTTCGGTGCATCCAGCAAATGTTTTAGCGCATACAAGGAGTGTTTTAGCACATTCGATATTTTCGTTAGCGCATTCAGTATCTATTTTAGTGCATTGGGTTGTTATTTTAGCACATTGGTTAGTTCTTGTAGCGCATTGATATTTTAGCGCATGCAATGACTGTTTTAGTGCATCTATTTAAATTTGTGAAATTTGAGAACTGATTGGTGTTTTTTGCTTATAGGTACTTTTATACATTGGTCAAAGACAAATTTATCAAACTACTAATGATTTATGCAGGGGCTGGAGTTATTTAAATACTTTCTTTTGCATAAGATAGGCATCTAGCTTAATTAGAAAGGATAAAGAACACTATGTCTTTAATGCTTGATGAATGGTAGGCATATGCTCTCCCCTTAACTGGGTGACCAAAAATCCAAACCCATTCACTTTTTTTTATCCTTAGAGGGCCTGCCTTGTGGGAAAAATTAATCACCCAAGGGAACGACCCAACCCGTAACACGCTAAAGCCATGCGATTTCCAAATAGGATATAAATGTGGGTACTTGGGGAAAGTTCAAGTATCATGAGGATTGTTTCGACAAGAAGGGTAGCAATGGTCTCTTGCCGCATGGAAGATCCCCCAAGAACGAAATGCCTATACTACAACCCTTTGTTTTAGCAAGGCCAAAATCCTTATTCTATTTGTTGGTGCAAGAACGGTCGTTCTGAAGTTGTCCCACATTCTTGCGGCTTTTAATAGAGATGAGAAATATGCCATGGGAGATTCATGGGTATTGATGCTTGGTTTCCCCGTAGAAGTGAGTGCCATGGAGGGGAGCTAGTGGGGTCAAGCATATATAAGTAAGCACACCTGGAGTAAAATCCAAGTGGGAATCCAATAAATATTATCCTACACAACCTTAAGTTGTGCATGCTTGATGTGTCTTTACCAATGTGTTTTTAAAAAAAAAATTCAAACAAAACATAATACATTGGAATTGAAACCTTGATTCAGAAAAACATCCTTTGGAACAACTTGGAAAATTAGAAAATCAAACACAAACTTGCAAGAAACTGCGTCATTTTCCCAGTTCAACGCATCCGCTGCATTTTCTAGTGCATCTGTGCAATTCTGTAGGGCATCCAACTATTGTTATAGCGCATCTGTGCATTTTTCCAACGCATTTACCCTCTGTTATAGTGCATCTATGCATTTTTCCAACACATTTACCCTCTGTTCTAGCGCATTTGGGTAATCTTATAGCGCATCTGTACACTTTTCTGGCACATTTGTTCTCTATTTTAGTGCATCTGTCAAATCTTTTAGTGCATTTGGGCTCTGTTTTAGCGCATCCATTAAATGCAAAACTCGAGAGTTAAACTTGTCCCCTATTTCACAGTTTGAACCAAAATTTAGAATCTTCTTCAAGTCCAAAATCATTCCTTAGGTACCATAGAGTCTAAACTTGTTAAAATTGACCCCTACAAGTGGAATTCTCCAACCTAAACCAAGATCTAACATCTCAAAGTGTCAAAATCATCAAACTTATCACACCTTTGATTATTAAGCCTAGTTTCATCATCAATATTTACCATCATTTCATCACAAAACAAAGCTATATAGTGAAATCAAACTTAATCTCATTAGAATTTGTCATTCTATTTGACTTAGTTGTAATCCTTGGTACTCTTCCAAACTTAGATTGAAGTTTAGTCAAAACTATAACACTTGTATGCCTGTTCAAACAAGGTTACAAAAACAAAAACTCAAGGAAAAAGGACTTAAAAATCAAAACATTGAAGAGCCAAACCTTGGAACTCCAACCATTGAAACTCCAATCATTGAGACTCAAAACATCGAAACTCAAAATAGTGAGACGCAAAACACCATGGCAGAAGTTGAAGAGAATCCTTTCCATGGAATCCACAACAATGAAGGGGAATAAATAAATGAGGAATATATCCAACATGTTGAACAAGATCCCAACTTCCACAAATGCTTAGAAAAGATTTTTGAAAGAAATGGGGAAAAGCACCTCCTTATGCTAGCTAAACAAGGTGTAAAATTACCCAAGGAATTTGATGTGAATCAATTGAAAGCACCTCCAAAACAGCCTGAAAAAGAAACTGAACAAGTGGTTGCCCTAACTCACCAAATGAAGAACCTTCAACAACAAATTCTCGATATGCAAAGGGGAATCTCAAAATGATACTTGATCCAAGACATTTTTCCATATCCATTTGATCAAAATATCCACATGATTCCCTTTCCTAAACATTGTGAATTCCCAAAGTATGACAAAACCAATCCGATAAACCATGTGAGGGAATTTAGAACCATGAGTCTTGAATTTGCATACGAAGAAACGTCCTTGATGAGATTATTTCCACGAAGCTTAGGTGGACAATGTCTTGAATGGTTCTCCAAAATCACCCCACCAATTAACACCTTTGAAGAATTGGTCAATAAGTTCATCACCCAATATTCTTACAACATCCAACATGACATCACCATGAAAGATCTTTGTAACTTGAAACAAAAGAAGAGTGAATCGTTCCTTGTATTCTTGCAAAAATGGAGAAGGTTATTTGCACGATATTCTTTTCTCATACTTGAAAAAGAAAAGATTGAAATCTTCATCGATAACCTAAATGATGAGATGAGTTA
>VDFB02259725.1:0-67075 GCA_007258455.2 Sequoia sempervirens | reverse complement strand
ACATTGACAACACCTTTAGGAACTAGAAATCAGATTAGGAAACAGATTAGAAACAGATTAGTTTCTTAATGCATGACCATGCCATTCAAAATGAAGTGTTGGAAAGTAGAATAATGAACTTGGAAAATTCCAAATTTGATGAAAAGTTTGGTGTAAATAAGGATGTTTCCTTGATGAAATCTGAATTGAGTAGGGTTAACAAGTTGTGGAGAAGAGATTTATCAATTGAACATGAGATTAGTGCTCATATAGAAAAGGAAGTTACAACAGAGGATGAAGTTCCTTCTGAATATAGTGCTGTTCTAACTTAAAAACATGAATTATGCAAAGAGGATGCAATAAAGGTGGCTGATATTGAGAGGCGTGTTATTGAAGACAAATCAGAAAATTTATTATATGAAGTTGAGGTTGATCATTGGCCCAATGAGTCATGTGATTTGAAGAAACAAATGAAAGTTACTGAAGATATGATTGTTGCAGTCCTAACACGTTTTGACCACACACACAAGTTCATTGAAGATCTCTTTTGGAAGGCCCAAATGGAGAGGTGACAAAAAGGTATGGAATGAGGGTCTTCTCTTGCAGACTTGCAAGTAGTCAAAGAAACTTTAGGAACTATGAAATCAGATTTCTTGAGCTTACTTTCGACAGGGATCATTCCATCAAGCTTACAGAAAAAAATCTTGTTGCATTGAGAGAAAAAGAGCAAGAAGTAGATAAGCTCACCTTAGAGCTTAAATCTACTAAAGATTCTTTTGAGAGTACTCAAATGGCTCTTCAACAAGCAGAAATCCAGCTAGCTAGCTATTGCAAAATAGTTTAAGTAGCAAGAAAATGAGGAAAGAGCTAAGGAAATCAAGCAAGTAATAGATGAGTTTGATAGGCTCTATGTTGATTTCGATTTAGAGCAAATTCCCAAGTTGGCAAGAGCAGAGTTGGAACAAGAAGATGATTGGTTGGATCAAGAAAATAGATTTTTTTTTCTTTCAGTTTACCAATAGTCATCTTTTTGAGTGGGATGCAGAGTCCACTTTTGATAATCCACTCTTTGTGATGGGGGATGAAACACTTCCCAATTTCAGTGTTATGGTTGGTGATGACCACAAGACATGGGATCCAGGTAAAATTCCTAGTTGTGAGGTAATGACTCAAGATTCGGGTTATGGACTTTTAGAATCTATTTTATGGATGGGCATCAGGCAAGATTGCAGATTTGAAGCTGCTGTCCATTTCTCAATAAGTCAACACTTGATTTCGGTTAATTGTAGACATGTGGTTTGGTCAGTATGTCAAGCCAATGAGTGGAGTATTTTTCGGTGGAAGTTTAATGCTGAAGATAGTCCAGTCATTGTAGAAGTCTTTTCTATCAATTCCATGCTCACCTATCCAATGCATACAAGAGTTTTTCATTATTGCAGCTGCTGTTCCAACATTATAATATTCCGATTTTGACAAAATTAGTTGATGAGCTGATTGATTTTTAGTGCTTGTAGATTATATGGCAGCAAAGTGTGGAATATTTATCAGATATGATTCAGTTATCCCTTATTTCCACGTTGGTGAGTAATGGTTGTGGCAATTCTTCCAGGTTGCTGGTTTGTGTATCTCCAGATGTTGCATTGGTGATTGTAGCCATTTGTGTAATTTGTTGTGCATGGGAAAGCCACTTTGGCACTCAAAAGTTGAGTGTTAATGAGATGCTATTAGTTTGTGACAGGGGAAGCATTTCTCAGACAACTAATTTCAAAGTTGATATTCTTCTCACTTGTTTAATCAACAGCTTATCAGGGATTCATCTACATCATTTTTGGAACTCCATGATGGTTGATGTTTAGGACGATTCTCTATTGGTGATCATAGTGTTTGTCTTGTTGCCTAGGATTGTGTTAGGCAGAGGGATTGTAGATGTGGACCTCATTGATGTGCCTTGGTAGGAGATTCTTCATGATATAGATTTCAGTTCTCGCAGGTATTTTAATTCGAGTTTTGTTGATGACCACATTTTTTGGTCATAAGAGAGGTGAGCACATGGCATGATGAGTTGACAGTTTTTATTAGAGTGGCATAACGACAACTTGATGGTCTTTTTCTAGAGATTGAATTGGGACCTTGGGATCACATTTGGTTTTAGTTTGATTTAGTTAGGTGAGTTTGTGGTCATGTTGACATTGCTTGGGGACAATCCTTCTTTGGGAAGGGCGCACTGTAGTGTCCTCGTTTTTGGTTACATCAACATCATAATTAGTTTTGGGTTTCGTGGTGATCACTAGAGGGGTTGTTTGATATTTCCAATGAGTTGTTGCATCTTGACACCTTCATATATCACTCCTGATTGGGTTATGTATTTTTTCGCATTTTCAGTTGGTTGTGCGGGAAATATTTATTAATTAAATAATTAATTTTTAAGTTGTCAAAAAATCATAAATAAAAAAAGGCAACTTAAATTAATTATTTTAATTGTGAGCAAAAGTGACTAAGGTGCTTGGAAAAAAGTTAATTAAATTATTGTCACTTTCGGGTGAAATAAAGATTAATTCTTTAAAAGAATTAAATTAAAAGTTATAAGGAGGATTTCAAGAAAAGGTGGTGAGGAGGTTACAAAAGAGGAAATAAAAGTAATTCTAGAGTTCATTTTTGGTTTATGCCGGTTTTTGGTTTTGGAGAACAAGTAATTGTTGGTTGAACAGAGTTCACCATGGCCTTTTAGAGGACAAATATTTGCTCCTTGCAAGATTTTGGCCATTTTGGCCTCATTGTAATCTCGCAAGAAATCTTGGCTAATTTGGCCTGTTGCATGTATCTTGGCCATTTTGGTCTATTTTTCAGTTTTTATGGCTTCATTTTGGTGGCTCTACATGATTTATTATCACTAGTTCGTGGAATCATTGAGCACATTGTATTCTTGTCATGTTTTGGAGGTTTCAACCGAACCACGCTCTTCACCCTGAAACTTATTAACCAAGCACTTTCCAACTTGCAATTTCCTTTGGGAGGTCGCAATATACAGTTTAAAGAGGCTTCAGACCTGCATGCCAACCCAAATCAACAGTTGCCTACATATCTCCTTTCCATTGCCTTGTTGTTTCAAGAGGCTAAGCATCCACATGACCTAGAAAGTTTAGGTTTTGTGACAGGTTGAAGGACTCCCCCCAAGTGGCCTGTGGATCACACTTCCCTTCAACACCCAAAACAAGCTGCGGTGCGGCCTCTACTCTTGGTGGCGCCACATCTCCAACACAACGCCATTTGTTTTCTATGCTCATGGTCTTATATAGACCATAGGCGGCTTCTACATATATCGACTTGCACTACATACCATTCACTAGGCGCCTTCATTTTTGCCCATGCTTTGTTGCTGATTGTTGCAAGGTGTGAAGATCTTTGTGCTGCTTGGTTGCTTCAAACGACCCCTTGACTCAGGCTCAACCTGCCACCACAAGCGGCCCCTTTCACCACGCAGCCCTCAAGTGTACCCACTTCCTCCACGCGCCCTCTGCCAAAGGAGACTACTATTTTTATTTGTTGATCGAGCCTGTAAAGAATCTGTAGATTTAATTTAGGCTTCTGCAATCAATGTCTTTCATTGGCTAACAATTCGACTCATACACAAACACTTGCACATGTCTTTGAACCAGTCAAAGAATCCACCATCGACTTCCATTAATGACTTTTATTGTAATCTAAAAGCATTCTTTGGGTTTTTTTCTTCGCAGCGTCGCATGAGACATTTTTTTTCTGCCAACATGCTGTAGTCAATGTAATGGTTCCACCATTGGTGGTATATTTGCCACTTTTTTGTCAATATCCCCATCCATCTGCTCCACTAAGCCTCCAACAAACACGAAGACACAGTAAAATTAGATCACACCTTCCACTTCTTCTCAATAATTCCATAACTTGGTGGTTTGCACTTTATTGTTACATTTAATGTCATTATTTTATGTGACTGTTAGTAGTTTCTAGTAACCACTAGGTTAGTGAATTAATTGCCAGTTGATTAAAGACTAATCATTAGGGGGAAGGGGGGGGTGGCGCTCTCTAAATCAAGGGGGGTAATCTAGGTGTTTCTGCTTTTTAGTTTGTTGGTTCATGTGATCATGTCTCACACTAAATCCCTTCCATTTGAGTATTCTTCGTAATCCTCCTAATAAATGGAAAATCAAATGTGGATATTGTGGAAAGAAAAGGCATACAATAGAAGAATGTTAGTTTCGTCGAATTGAGGAACTCGAGCAAGTTCTTCTTAGTCATGGTATTGCCTTACCTGATCCTCTAGTTTTAACACTTGTAGAAACATCATCCAGTCTCACTCAGACATTTTGTGAGACATCATCATTTGGGGATGAACAATGTAGTATGATGACTTGCATTGATATCTCATTATCCATATCACTTGTTGTTACATTTGAATCTGGTGTTGACTCATTCACGAGTTTTAACGATCCTTCGCATCAGGACTTTGCTATTTATTTCGGATCCACCACATTGGGATGCATATCTACTAAACATTAGCATCTTTGTTTGTAGAATCCCACCTTTCAGATTTGGATGACACTATTGAGGACATTTGTCTTCTATTTGATGACAACTTCGATGAAGTTGCATCAACATTGCCATTTTTGGATATTGCTCTTGCCTCACCTACATCAACTTCTATTGTGATAGATTGTGCAAAAATTCATGAGTTATCATCATTTGCAACAGTATCAGATTCACATCGGTATAGTTATCACCATAGAATCATGGTCCCTATTCTAGAATATTCTATGGTACCTAATCCATCTTATCAACATCTGTCACACATCAGCATTGGCTTGGACATATTTGAGCATCATTCGAAAGCATTAGTGGCATCATTTCAGTCTTTGTATTATGTGCATAATTCAAAGACATTCACCTTACTTCCTGCATATTCCTATCCAGAATGGGAAGTCATATTGCACACATTTGTGATGTTGTTTCTTCCCAAAGCAGGAAATGTTGTTCAGTGTTCGTGGATCATCTTCAGCATCCAGTGTCAAGCATTTACAAGCACTATAGGCATCATCTTGAGGGGAGGTTGCATGATTTTTCTTCTACTATCAGTTTTGGGAGGAAGTATTTCCTCACCAATGGAGAGAACATTCATTGTACTTTGTGCTAGAAGTAGTCCTTGGGGGCTCATCAAGAGTCCTCCATCTATCACTTATCTTGTTCACTTGTACATTTCATTTCATTGATCATTTCTCTTTTTGGAGAGGGGTTTTTATTTCCCACTGGGTTTTTCTCCTTTACTCCACTTTATGAGATATTTGTACATGAGTACCTAACATGGCCTAGTAACCGAGACTCATCATTAGTGCATACATTACTCCCTAAGTTGCACTTAAGTGGGTGAGCAAGTGTAAATAGTTTACTTAGCTTTAGTGTTAATTGACCTATTCACACCTAGCTTAAGTTTACTTGGGTTTCTTTTGCTTTTGTCTCATTTCACATGGTTGAGACATGTGTCCTCATGATTTGAGACATCTATTGACACTTGCTCACCCACTTGTCAAGTGAGCTCACAAGTGCCTCACCTTTAGAGGAGTAGTTAGAATTTCACTCCCGCGTTCACACTTCCTCATCCTTGCCTATATATGCAAGGGTTGATCATTGTATTATACACCCTTCATTTATATATTTGATAGACACACTATTGTGCATATTTTATTCACTTGTGGAATTTGTTTCATGCTCTCGATCTTGGCATTCTCCAACACAATGTGCCCACAAAAAGTCTCTTTAATGTGGCATGATGACCAAATTTGCAAAGACATCTGCATTCAGTCTTTCATATACATGTTAAATAGGAACGATTGGGCAAAAAAAAAAAACTCTCAACCCCCCAAACATTTAAAAAATCAGCATCAAGGGTTGGTGGCTAGGGGTGTATGTTTGTACACTTTAATATTATTATTTTTTTGGTCAAATATGCGAACCGAACCCAAATCAGTACCAGGATCTGTAACTTAGCTTTATTTCCACTTGGATGTTTTAGATTATCTATTCCCCTTTCAAAACCAGACACATTTTCACACAGGATAGCTGCAATTGCAGATGATTATATCTCTTAATCGGTAGAGACAAAAGAACTTCTAAGTTAAAGGTTGAGCAGGATATAGAAGGAATCACCAAACATGTGAATCTTGTAGGTAATCCTTGAGGAGGCAAAGGCTAACAAACAAAATCCTTAGGTTGTTTTTAGGACTTAGGAAGGACTTGAACTTCTAAGTTATTTTTTGCTTCAAATATTTGAACCTTCAGAATGGTTTTGTATGAGGCAATATTGGGCAGATAAATACCAAAATGAGCACTACAGATGGCATCGGCAATACGGTAGTTGTAAAACAATGATGCCCACTATTGGCCAGATTTGTTGGAGTATATATTGGTAATTTGCCTGGGGCATTATTAGGCAGATGTATTCCAAAATGGCAATTATAGATGGCATGAGCAAAACAATAGTTGTTAAACAATGATACTCTCTTATTGTTTGCAAATGGTATTGTTTTACTATCACATTCAATTACAGTTCTCCAAAAACAACTAGATGTTTGGACTTTGGAGATTATTTTGTGATCATCATGGTCTTTCAGGTAATTTGCATAGACAAAAACTATGGCATTCAATATATCAAAGAAAGAAGCATCTATAAATTTATAATTGTCTTACATGCAGAAGGTAGTTGGTTGATGTGGGAACTTGAATGTGATTTCCTCTTGTCTGTATTTAAACTTAGCAAAGATTATGCAGCATTGATATCCCTTAAAAAGTTTAGAGATTCAATTTGAAGACATTCAAGTCAAAATCTGTCCCTTCCAGGCTTTTGTTACTCTCTCTCTTCACTATGGATGTGTAGTTTGGGGTCTATATTTTAGATGAACATGTCACAATTTTTTTGAGAGAATTATCATTTATGTGTTATTAAATCACGTTCTGGAAAAGAAAATTGTAGCTATTAATTGTCTGAGCTGAATTTGGGGTTTTTCTCTCAATTATTTTGCACACTATTAATATGGCGCATGAGATTGTATGGTAAATTCACATTCAAGCTGTATAGTTCTCCAATCTTCAATGCATCTTGTGGAAACGAGGATGCGGACGCTTTTGGTATGGTATAGTTGCTACTATTCTCTAAATGTTTTTGAAGCAACATGTATATATTCGATAAAGCCTTTGACAGTGAAGTTTCAATGCTACCAATTTTATTTGTGCTTCCAAAATTGACGAATTTGTATTCTAGAGCAGTCCAAGAAGATCTTTCCTTGCTCCTTTAGAGTCCTTTCAACTCTTTCAGATTTGTTATCATCATTTTTGAATGGGGTCAAATCATTTCCTCTGATGAGATGAGCCCCTACATTTAGACTCTGTCTTCTAGAGCCTAGGTTTGAGGAACATTCCGTTGTCAATTGCCCTATATACAATGAGGCCGGCAAGATATATCACTGCCTTTTTGGATATTCTAATGGATTCTTGAACACCTTTATTTGGTATTAGAATCAGCTTATCTTTGAGGTATTTCAATTTATATATAGAAAACATTGAAATTGGGATGATACTATATTGTTTGTTCCAAATTTGTCATTTACAACTTCCATGCATGGGTGTTTTGAGCTGCAAGAGACCATGCCATGAAATGACATGTACAAGATTAGTTGGACAATGTTCATGCCGAAGACCTTGAATAAATATCTGTTTGAACCCTATTAGAGACTTCTTCTTGACTTGAAATGATAGGAAAGTGGCTACTTTACTTAAAGTTTACTCGACTTAAAGGCAGAGTCATGATTTAACACAAAGGCTACACGGGGCTAAACTTTCCATGTCTGAATGTAGTTAAAAAAAATAAAATTAATATGTTGATGGGGGCGTGTATAACAATCTACTGTTCAAAACTGATTTTCTCGTTAGTTGACAAGATTTATGAAAATGAAATTATGTACTGATAAGTAAGTCAGGGAATTGTTACTTGGATACATATCATTTTGAAGATTTGTAATAAATAGCCTCTATTCTCTGTTGATATGATTCCAAATGATCTCCATTGGCTGAAATTTACACTTACGTTCATTACAGATTTGTAGATGCATTGAGGTTTAGATGCATGCCACTTCATTGTTGATTCTAGCTTGCTTGTTGTGTAAGGCTGACAAATGTTGTACATGGGCATAACATAAAATTTTGCTGTGTAGTTTCCATGGAAGGAGGTGACGCTTCTACCAGTACAAAAGCATGCATTGGTACTTGGTTTGTTTGCATCAAGTATTGCACCTTTTGGAGGGTTCTTTGCCAGTGGTTTCAAACGAGCATTCAAAATTAAGGTTACTCTCTTATGTAAATAGGCAGTTGTAATCTATCAACACATCTCTCTATGCATGATGAGGAAGAGCTATTTTTTAATACAATTATATGCATTAGACACAAGAGTTTTACTAAAATAATGTGTGTCTGACAGGATTTTGGGGATAGTATTCCTGGTCATGGTGGCATTACCGATCGGATGGACTGTCAGGTGATGGTTGGGTCTTAGTTGTTCAAAATCAAACTGTTTTTGGGTTTTTCTTTGTATGATGATCTCAAACATTTTCATGGTTCTCCGGCTTGCCATTTTCTTGCTTCACAAGGAAAGTCTGCTTTGCAAAGTTTAGCATACACTCCCATACAAAGTGTTTGACAGTCATAACAAGCTGCTAATCATTATGGTCAATTCTAAACAAATTCGTGAAGATTTACTACCTTCGCGAGCATTCATAGATATTGCTCATCCATCTTGAGGCAGCTCTTCTCTGTGCTTAGGTTGCTCTTTCTTTTCCTCCCTGTTTAGTTCTGGGTTTCAAAGGGAAGTTTAAGCTTGATGCTTAGAGCTGTTATATACCACTCAAATCTATCAAACTTACGTGTGGATTATGAAATGTTTTGCCACATTAGACTCTAGCTTGAGGAATCTCTTTTCATACCAAATCCTCCAGTCTCTTGGTGGTGTTTAAGTTACCCTTCGCAGAAATCATGTGTTGCTGGAGCTCTTAATTCCTTTTTTCACTTCCTTGTAGATATCCCATGATGCAAAAGCTGCAATTCTTCTTTAATTTTGCCATTTCCTTGTTGGTATGTGGGCAAAACATAGAGAAATAAATCTGTGCTCAGTCCAAGAAACATAATTCTGATACCAGTATGTCTGAAATTGTGTTAGATATTCCAATGGGTGATTTTTCAACACATAAATTTAACTAAGCTCTGATACCAATATGTCTGTAATCATGTTAGACATTCCAATGGGTGATTCCGTAATGCAAATTTAACTAATGGCTGAAAACAATATACTACTGCTATGCTTAAAGAACTTGGAAAGCATGGAAATAATTAATTAATGAGATAGATGACAACAAAAAACCATCACAGACACCATATTTTGCCCTGGAGAAACCCTATGTAGGAAACTCTAGCACAGAAATGGTTTGTACCTCTATTATTCAATTCAAAATTTGCTACGAGCAATTGAAATTACAAAAAGTGGCTCCAAAATGTGTAACTGGACCATATTGGTCTAACATCAACATTTCATCAAGATCTGGCTACTCTGCTCTGCAAAATTAAACTACGACGATGACTTGACTCGCTGAAATTCTCATATATCTGCTACAAAGGTTTTAGATGATCCATAAATTTTTAAGTGCTAATATGCTGAAACATTATGATTTTCCTTTCACAAGCCATTAGAAGACAAAGTGAACCATTTGGGTGAGGTGAAGCTAATTTGTAATGATTAATGCCAGTAGGTGCTCTACAGAAGTCTTGTCATTACTGTGTACATAAAAACTAAAACACAGCTAACATATATTTAAAAAACTATAACTATAAAATAACTCTCAAGGAAAAAAGATAACTATAAAACAGCTCTTTAAGTACATAAAATAAAATAACTCTTCTAAATAAAATAACAAATACTCCTCAAATAAAATTAAACAATGTAAATAAAATAAAAAATTCTTAAATTGTTCTAAAGTAAAATATTTTTTAAGTTAAAAAACAATAAAATAACTCAAGTAAATAAAATATCTTTTTAAATAAAAATAAATTAAACAATGTAAATGAAATAAAATAACTCTTTAAGTAAAAATAACTATAAAGTAAGTGACTCTTAAGTAAATAAAAATAGCTCTTCAAATACAAAAAAATAATTTTTATAGAGTTCTCAAGTAAAATAAAATAATTCTGAAGTAAAAAAAAAAACTCAAAATTGATCTCTCATTTTTTTTTAGATAGATATATATATATTTTTTGTTCCGTAATAAAGATAATATTGATTTCTGTCAAAAAAAGAGGGGTACAAACGTCTGCAGATGCAGGATTCAACTATGTCCACCACCAAAAAAACCCCAGACAAGCCCAAAATCAAACTGCAACGATAACCTCGACTACAGAAAAGGATAGAACACTCGACTACAAGACTTAGACAAAAAAGCCCATAACTGGGCAAGCCACCAGACATATAACTAAAACCCGATTACCTGTATGTACACAAACCCAGACACTAGACCCCTTTACATGAGACCAATTGCCCTTGCGAAAGCATCGAACTCAGCAATTTACTCGAAGCCTTGCACATTCACCAGCCTCATCATCTTTTTCAAGAAATTTACTCCAACTGCCGCCACCATTCTGTGAGATAGATATATTTAAGATATCTATACTAGTGAAGAATTTTCAAAATACTTGGTGATTATGTCTTAATGCTAAATGACATTGCATAATCACACCATAATGAAAACTTCAATTCGGAAGCATACATAGATAATTACACCTTCAAATCTGTCTTCCATTCCTTCAAAAAACTTACAAGGCAACCCCCACAACGATACAATTTACAATTGCACAGAAATCAACTTGTACTTTGTTGTTCTGGTATGTTACAACTTCGATTTCTTAGTCATTTGAAAAGCTTTTGAAACCTCACATTCTTTCATCTTGCTCCTATCTTTATACTAACTCAGCTAAAAATCTTATCTTCCAAAAATCAGCATTAATTACAAAAGCATCCTTATCACTTCCAAGGATGAGTTGGAAGATAAGTCTAAATAACTAAAGAATAATTACACTCTAGAGTCAAAATAGAAGACTTCCACTTTAGTCTTTCAAAGTGTAATGCAAAATAGACTAACTCGAACCACTTGAACTCTTCCCGGCATGTTCACACTGAACCTGTGCGGAAGTTCCTATCTGAGCTAAAAACTCAACAACCTGTGCATTCATAGTTTCATTTGATCGTTAAGTTTGAGATCATAATAAATTACTTATGTACAGAACTAAATCACTAACAGCATCCCTCTTGATTTTATTGCTCCTTTATGCGTGCTAAGAGCTACATGTATGTTACTGGTTCAGTCTGGGTTTGGCATTTCGCCGATTTCTTATCCGTGGGTTTGTTCTGGATGGGTTCAGCCATACCATATTTATAACCATAATTTGCACAAAATGTTCAAAACTGAGTACATAATTGAGAACAGAGCTGATAATTGATAATGCAATGTCAATTGCCAAAGCATAAATGTTAAAAGATAAATCAAAATGGTTTATATCAATATAACATTACTTGGAATCAGGACTGATTCAGCAAACCAAAATTATAAATGGAATTCAATTATTGAGTATTTATACAGAAAAAACCTCAAGAAAAAATCTTTGCTTTTCCATCATTTGCAGCCCAAAACAATTTTTTTTTTTGCTTTTTAGAAAACCAGTGCGGGGTTGGGGTTGCAGGGATTCCAGCAGAACCTGGTATCGTAGGTTTAAACACTGTAAATTTGTTGCTTGGATTATTATTCATGCACGCCTGGAGGAATCTCAGCTTTTTAGTTATGATTTACGGAAGAAATTCCATTCACCATGCATCTAGTATTAGTCAACAAGATGCCCATCAGTATATATGGAGTCAGTTTCTGTGTTTTTAATATAAGCATATAGAGCACTGAATTGCACGAACAGTCTTCTCTTAAAAGTGTAATTCAGAGGACACTCTTTTCTCTCAAAAAAATAATATAAACCATGAACTTCTGTAGAGGTTTGGATGAAATACAGTCATTTGCATCACTACTTGACTTGTGCAGTAATACGTTTGATTATCCTTGTTTCTTTTGTAGATGGTGATGGCTGTATTTGCATACATATATTATCAATCCGTTGTTATTCCCCAGCACAACTCAGTTGAGAATATTCTAGATCAGGTATGTAAGGACAACTGTGGTAGTTAATTTCTGGCGTCCCGTATGATGGCTATCCTTAATACTCATGGAATATTTACTGTCATATTGCTCAGATTCTAGGAAACTTGTCTATTGACGAGCAGATAAGCTTGTACAAACAGCTTGGAGAGGTATTGTTCAGGAGAGGACAAGGCGGACTTTCTTATGTTTAGTATATTCTAGCATGTGATTGATGGTACTGAGTGTCTCATGCTGGGATCAAAGTGGCACAAATAACACAAGTCATTGCATCACGATCAAACAATAATGGCTTTCCAATGAAATTATTTTGTTTGTCCACTTATTGCACACCATCTCTTAAAGCAAATTTGAAATTTTACACTCTGTATAGTTTTTCATTGTTGCAAAGTATTTAGTATATTATGCCTACACAAGCAGCCATGAAGTTGCAAAGATGCAGATAGGACACCAGTCAATCAGTGGCCAATGCACGATCTGGACTTCTGCGTTTTGTAAAAGCAATTAATTAAGCTCAGCTGTAGATCCGTTCTCCTCTGATAAAATTTTCAGACTCTGTACCTTATAATTTGTATTTTAATGTATCATTGGTGGAGGTATTCTAAGAAAGCAGTAAATTTGTATCATGTAGGTATTCCTGTGAAAATTGCATGATGTATATTAGTATGACTGGCGTGCATAATTTGAAGCGCTGTTTTACAATTCCTTATATTACAACTGTGGCTCTTATGTGTCGAGGTGAAAAAGCAGTTTCATGATATATTTGCAGAAATGAAGAAGTGTGCCGGGTTTATAGTGACTTTAATTAATCCCTGCAAAGACAAGTACTATAATATTCCATTTTCACCAATCAAGAATTAATAACTTTTGTTGCAGCCTATGAAATGGAATTATATTATCGTCCTTGTAAATTCCCAGCTGCTGCTGGGGTGAAGTTCACTACCATTAAGTTTTCAGTGGTTTTTATGTCAATTAGCTGTGGTAGTAAGTCTCCATGTTGTTTACTTCTCATTGTAGAGGCACTTTATTGAGGCTAAGACTTCCAGGCTTGGTACTGAGAATTGAGGATTAGATAATTAGAAAATATTATGAACCCTCAAGCTTGGGAATTTCTCCTCGCTTATCTTGTTGTGGTTGAGGTTTGATTCCAACTCATCAATATGGCAATTGTATCTGCCTCGTCACTAGACTATGGTCACCAAAGATCTTATAGGGGAAAGAATTAGAGGAGAATTGAAGACTTTTAAGGTCCATGAGGTAAAAAATGCCTATAGGACAGTACACCCTGCTATAGGGGAAAGAATAGAAGAGAATAGAGGAGAATTGAAGACTTTGAACATCCATGAGGTCAAAAATGCCTATAGGACAGTAGACCCTGCTATAGGGGAAAGAATAGAAGAGAATAGAAGACTTATAATGTCTACGAGGTCAAAATGCATTTAGGACAGTAGACCTTGCTATTTTAGATTGTGAAGTGCTCATCTTCTGCAGTTTAGTTTGATAATGAACTCGTCCATTCTCTCCACCCATTCGGTGCTGAATAAATTTTGAAAAGTAGCTGCTGCTAAAGCACTTATATAGCTGTCTCTAATGTCTCTGATGTCATTGTTTGTTTTGCATTTAGCACTTATATAGCTGTCTCTGATGTCTCTGATGTCATTGTTTGTTTTGCAATCTAAAACAATAGGAGAAAGAAAGGACTGTTTTGCAATCTAAAACAATAGGAGAAAGAAAGGACTGTTTTGCAATCTAAAACAATAGGAGAAAGGACCTAATGGTTGAGGTCGGTCCAGCATATTGTATTGCATTTTTTAATAAAAAGTATATATTAAAAAAATGTTAGTAATATGATTTATATTATTATTAATTGAATTGTTTTTTAAAAATAAGATAAAAATAAATAAATCATGTAATGACACGTTGACACATCAAAATAATACACTCAATGGATGCCCAATGTACATGTGATCCAAATTTTATTTTCCGTTTTCCTTGCACATTATAAAAATATGTGGCAAACAATTTTTGTTGAGTTGGACCCCCTCGATTTAAGTAGCTAGGAAAAGAAGTCAATATAAAATTTATAAAGTGTCATTCTAATCATCACATAAATGTGTAAGAGTTGTAAAATTAGACAAAATAACTATTGAGTCCCTTGCGTTACGATTTTGCAATTTGTTTACTACGTACGCGTGCTTTTTGAAGTGACAAGAATTTTCGTATTAGTATTCTATAATACTTCTGTTCTATTGGTAGCACCCAAGGGTACACTCTGAGCAGGTAAAAGTGACAGAAGTGAAAGCAGGTAAATATGTTCTTATAGTTTTTTTTAGAGTTAAGACTCTTAACATAAACATGTTTTAAAATTGATAAATAAAGTTCCAATATTTAGAATTATTTGTGATATGAAGATATTTCGATGTAGATTGTGTTTAGTTATATAATTTGGTGTTATTAAATTTGAGACTGTAATGTTATAATAAATTGTTAATTAATTATTTTCTGTATTTGTCCAATTATATAGTTGTGATATTAATTTTTGCAATATGTCTAATCAATTTTTATCAATGTAAATGTTGTTAGTTGATCTATTAGATGGATCTTGATATCTAAAATGAATTAGGATGCAATTCTTTTATGCAACACCTTAACAGTAAATTTGTTATGTTTTGTGCTCAAGTTGACAAGTAATGACTCGTTGGAAGGGGGTCAAATTGGGTTTGTAATTTAGTTTGAATTTGAAAAATTAGAAAGGTAGGTTTAGTCAATGCCATGATTAATTGCCAACATTTATGTCAAAATATATCAATTATACACTCTTAATTGAATATAAGTCTAACTAATTAAATTAAGCACAAAACATAAGAAAAAAGTTGAATACAAAACAAGGGGAAAATATGTGATATACACCTTTTTCCCCTTATCCAAAGAAAGTCATGGTTTAGGGTGTGATCTTAATTTTTGAATTTTAAACTACCCTTTTATGCCAATATAATACTTGTTAATAAAGAAACCTAGACAAATCAAATATTATTATCTAATTGTGTAAAGCAAAACATTTTATGCCTATAGATGGTTCTATTAAATTTCACTGTGGTATATGAGTGGAAATGATAACCAAGTCTCTTTATAAGAGTGCTTGTTCCTTGTTCCAATCTTGTTGAATCTTCTCATGCCATACCAAATTTGGGATCCTTTAATGGGATCAAAATTCAACACGAGTTGCATCTAATAGATGGTTTGGATCTTCTAACATCACTAAATTTGTGATGGCTTCAAAATTCAACAAACTAGTTGCATCTAAGATGGAGCTAAATGTTGTTGGACTTAAACAATAGGGTTAGACTTTGTGTTGATTATGGACAAATTTTTTAATGTATATATAAAAACTTAAAACAATAGAGTTAGACTTTGTGTTGATTATGGAATTTTTTTTAATGTATATATAAAAAAAAAATTCATGTATATCTATATATTTGTGTTTCAATGTATATATAAAAACTTAAAACAATAGGGTTAGACTTTGTGTTGATTATGGATTTTTTTTTAATGTATATATATAAAAAAGTATTCATGTATATCTATATATTTGTGTGTGTGTGTGTGAAGATCCACACACACACACCACATGTATCACATAGACATAGGTGCGCACACACACACACACACACACACACATGTATCACATAGACATAGGTTACAATACATAGATTTGTGTGTGTGTGTGTGCGCATATAAAGATCCACACACACACACCACATGTATCACATAGACATAGGTTACAATACATAGATTTGTATGTGTGTGTGTGTGTGTGTGTGCATATAAAGATCCACACACACACACCACATGTATCACATAGACATAGGTTACAATACATAGATTTGTATATATATATAAATACATATATATTTGTTTATATATATGCATACAAACACACAATTGTATATACACACATACATTATGTTGAGGTATAATGGCAATGGTAATATGGATGTTATTATAAAATGAGTGGATAATAAAATCTCCCAATTAAAAAAATGATGACCTTTTACAATTTAAACTTTATTCCACTTAATTTGATGGGGAATAACACTTATATGAGTGTTATTGGGAAATGATCTATAGATGCTGATGATGGCGTGTTTCATGATGTACTTTGTGTCCCTTCATTATCTTCCAATTTCCTTTACATTTATTGGATTGCACATAGTGGGGCAAGTAAGATAGTAGAGTTCACACTTGATTCAATGCTTATCAGAGACTTGCATAGTAGAGAGATTCTTGGAGTTGGGACAATAGATCATGCCTCTCAATTGTATGCCTTCCCTCATTTTGCTCTAGATGAGCTTGCACTACCATTGATTGGTCTTCACTCTTATGCATCTAGAGTCGATCAAATATTTGAGAAGTTTGGTCACTTGAACATATGTGTACTTCCATTGTCCACCTTGGTTCATGAGACTTGTGTTGAGCTTCAACCTCCTCCACCTCTTGCATCTATAGAGATCAATTCACTTCAACATGATGGTTAGTCTTTCAATTTCAACTTTGTGGGATTACTACTTGCCCAACATTGCAGAGCTATTTTTTGAGTCACAAGTTGTTGATATTGGGGACACACTTGAGGATATTCACTTCCTCTTTGATGATAGCTACGATCCACTTGTCATCACTTCAACATTTCCTTTGGAGGTTGTTCTATAGGTATCTTCACAGTTGTTTCGATTTGCTTCATTTGATTTGGCTTCATTTGATTAAGGCATGTGGGCCCTTGAGCATTTTTTCGTGGCACACATTATGAGACCTCTTCTCCTAAGTGAGTTTCTTCTACATTCACCATTGGATGTGTTTCTTGCTAAGGGGAGGAACAATGTTTGCCGTTTTTGGATCATCTTCAACATTCTTCTTTGAGCATTCACTTTTGGCAAAGGAGCTACTTCCTTTTGGGGGGATTTATTGTCTCATCTTCTCCCCTATGGGGGGGAATCTTGATTGTATTGATGTGACTAAAGTAACATTTGAGAGGACATGTTGAGTCCTATATTCCTGTCACATGTACACTTTCATTGTTTTTCTTTTTTGGAGAGGATTTTTTTCCCATGAGGTTTTCTCCTTTTCTTCGGTTATAAGAGATTTCAGTTGCTTGTTCATGGCTACCTCATCAGGCCTTGTAGCTAGGACCCATTTTGCATCCATCATTACATTTTTTATCAATTGTTTAGTTTCTACCTAAGTTGATCTTAAGAGGGTTTGTTGGAGTAAAAAAGTCATCATCTGATAATTAATTAATTATTACACCTTTTACTTTAATTACTTAAGCTAAACTTAAGAATTGCTTTTTTATTATTAGATTGAGCTATATTTAGAGCATGTTGTCTCATTGCATTAGATGATGACATTTGTCTCAATCTAATCAAACCCTCATCTAGGGTTTACTTTTTTATTTTTATAAACATTCACCTTTCATTGTAATCATTCATTCAGGTTATTGCATCAATATAGTTTCTCAAGTTGTTGAGCACATCATCTTGCTTTGGTCTCCGGTTTATTATAGGATAATTGCTTGTAGGTAACTTCTAGGAGTTGTGGGTCTCAATCATCAACTGTAACATGATATACTAGCATAGATATCTTAAATACATCTACATAAAAGACATTGATAAATATCAATCTCAAGATGCCTATTTAACTTATGTCGCAATTCTAATATAAACACTTTGACATTGGCATCTCATTATTTTTGATAGATATATTTAAGATATAACATAAAACATTTTAGTATTATATGATGTGTTATGTCTAATATATCTATATTAGATCTTTTTTTTCTCTCTTTATCCATTATAAATTGATTTCACCATTGGAAAAGTCAAGCTTGACTATATATATATATATATATATATATATATATATAATCAACTCTATTATTAAATATTTCCACTATTTTTTTGTTTACTCATTATAAAGTGATTTCATCACTAGAGCACTCTAGATTGAAAAAGTTCTCTTATAGTAAATATTTATTTATATTTAATGTATAATATAGATAATGAGGTGTTTGGAATCAATTTTTCTTGTTTGGAAATGCTCATTCTCTAGAATCCTTAAATAAACAATAGTCATGAAAAAATCTCAAGTTTTGAAGATCTCGATCAAAAAGCTCTTAAAACATCAACTATTACTCTGGTTGATCATCTAACATAGGTTGGTGAGATGTCTCTCTCAATCAACAATGAATAAAACACCATTTTGTTAGCATTTGATGAACAAAATGGAATGTAGTCAAGTCTCTTCAAAGCTTGAAAGTATTCAAGCTTATGCAAAGAAAATGAAAGTTAGACAAATTGAGCATGATAATTCAAGTGAATAAAATCTACAATTTACATGGAGTGGCTCTAGCATATCTAAGCAAGAGTTCCAACAAAAAAGTATGATATCACTTCCCATAGAGAACCATATAGAAAAGGACATCCTAATGTCTTTGAGCATTTCAATATCTAGGCCACAACTAAAGAAAAACTCAATTGAATGCAATAGTTTGAATGCTTAAAAGAAATTCCTATCTATGCATAATTAAAAAAAATCTTCTTTAGAGGAGATATTTACTACTACACAAACAAAAGGATGCCAACAAGGTTTGAAAATATTGATTTTTTTCAACATAATTAGACTCCAATAAAATTATGGAATCAACTACAAAAATTGGGAGCCAAATGTCTCTACAAAGTATTTCCAAAATAGGGATATGAGTGTTAAAGTGAGCAACAAAGATCTTCAATTTGCAACACCAAATAACCTCCACATGCAAAAGAGAGAAGCAACAATAGAATATGCTATTCCACCAAATATGAATTACAATATGATACAAGATTCATAATATGTGAAAAAATGTAAGAGATACCTTACTTATAAAGGCAAGGTGAGAGATAGGATTAGACAAGATCATGACAAGTGTCTTAATCCTATCACATGAGACAACTAACTTATAACTACCTAGGACACAAGCATTAAATAAAAGTCAAAGAGATAAGAGATGATAAGATCTTATCCAAAAAACTAAGACACCTAAGACCTAAGTAAACTTAACATGTGAATAAGTCCCCTAGTAGGAATTAACTAGGTACAAGAATTCATTCACACAAACACCCCCTTAAGTGCAACTTAGGAAGGAACAAACCAATGTACGAGATGCAAAAGATGTAGAAGATTGGTCCCGACAACAAAGCTTGATGAGGTACCCATGTACAAAAAAATCTCTCACAAACAAATAAAAGGAGAAAAACCTCGTGGGAGAAAATTCCTCTCCAAAAGAGAGAAAAACCTGCAAATAAAACAACAGAAGGAAGGAGGACTTATGAAGACCCTCTAAGGACAAATTCCTTCACCCCAAGCATTGATCAAAACTAAAGATAACGAGGTGATGCCAAAGGTTTAGTAAAGATGTCTCCAACCTGTTACTCTATAGGCAAGTATTCCAAGCTAAGAACACCATCTTGGATGAGCTGCTTGATGAAGTGCATGTAGATCTCAATATGCTTAGTATGGTGATGCTCCATAGGGTTGCATGAATGGAAATTTGATTGTTACACCAACAATTAGTGGGATGATTGGAAGAAAAACCAAACTCAATCATCAACTAACGAAGCGAGCAAACCTCTTGACTAGCCAAGCCTGCACCTCGATACTCAACCTCTATTGATGATAATGCACTAGAAGTCCACTTCTTGCATGACCATGTATTTAGACCAGAACCAAGGCAAAAGAAAAATCTAGAAGTAGACTTCCAATCATTGACATCACCAACCCAATCTGAGTTAGTGAAACCCACAATTTGAGAAGCTCCTAATGTGTAATGAATGCCAAAAGATGTAGTGCCTTGAATGTACTACAAATACGTTTGGCTGCCTTCCAATGAATCTCATGAGGCTCCTGAGAGAAGCAAGAGACAAGGCCAACTACAAAGGAAATATCAAGATGCATATGTGTCAAGTACACAAGACTTCCAACCAACTATTGATACAAGGTAAGATCAATTGTAGGAGTAGTGCAATTGGTAGACAGTAAAACACCCGAGTAAAAAGGTGTGGGGGTAGTCTTGCAATAAACCATAACAAATCTTTGAAGCAAGTCTAGAGCATACTTCTGCTAGAAACCTTAGAACACTGATAGACCTAAAGACTAAGGAAGTAATGCAAAAGACCAAGGTCAGTCATATCAAACTGCTCTATCAATGCTTGTTGAGTACTCTAAATAATGGAAGTCGAACTCCCTATGAGAATCAAATTATCCATATAGAGTGCAAGAATGAGAAGATCCTTCCCATGTCTCTGAGTATAAACTGTAGGATTGGAATGGAAACATGTGTATTTGGAAGCAAGCAAAAATCTATCCATCTTCTCATAGCAAGCTCGAGGGGCTTATTTGACACCATATAATGAATGTCGAAGCCTACAAACAAGTGAAGAGTCTTGCACAAAACCAGGTGGTTTCTCCATATAGATCTTCTCATGAAGGTCCCCATGTAAGCAATCATTTTTAGCATCCATCTAATACACTGACCATCCTTGAGAGGCAACTATAGCAAGGACAAGACAAATATAATCTATCTTGGCAACATGAGCAAAGGTCTCAAAATAGTCAACTCCCTTAACTTGTGAAATCACTTTGTAACAAGATAAGCCTTGCACTTGTCAATGAAACCATTAACTACATATTTGGTACGATACACTCACTTGCACCAAACCAAATTTTTTCCTTCAAGAAGAGGCACAAGATCCCAAGTATGGTTCCTCTTCAAAGAGGAATATTCCTTGACCATAACACTATCCCACTCAGGAATACTAGAATCATTTCAAAACCTCTAAGTATCAATAGTTTGAAATGACTCAAAATATTGACCCCTAAAGTTTTAGAACAAGTGCGACATGTATCTATGGGATTTGTGTGAAGGAATCAACAAACTAAACCCTACAACAAAAATGAGGAAGAGTGTTCGAAGCCATAAATTTCATTTAGAGAAATTTCCTCAAGATTAACCAAATTTTCAACTTGAAATTAGGCTTCATCATTTTTCCAAATTCCTCTATAGTAAAGACAAGTATTTGGAAGAAGACATCCTAAAATCAATATATTTTTGTGTTGCACTAAGTATTGTATGTGAAGAGCCACATGATCAACAAAGACTTCATTTTACATTCCCAAAATAATGTTTAGATGGTGTTGCAATGATGTAGTGGGAACAATATTTCATGTTTTCTCAACTACATAGGTTTTTATACACTAATAATTATAAGCATGATCTTCTATGTACACAATTATTTTTTCTACATTGTTTAGTTGATACTATTGTCAATCTAGATTGTAGAAACATTTCCCATAGTTTGAAGTACTAATCAACAACATGAATTCTCTATAATTGGGGTCTCATGTTATAATTACCCTCATACTAATAGACAAAAGACATACCAAGAAAAATATCATAAAATTTTAAAAGTGTCAACATCACAAGTGATTGTATGACATATGGGTTTAACAATAAAATTAATTATGCATTGATAAATTACTCAAGAATCTCCTTGCCATGTTATAGAAATCCAAAATAGTAGTGATATGAATGAATTAGTCCATTATCTAAGGTGTTGTATTAATTTTTGTGTAATGATGTTGTTTTGGCTATAACTAGTGATAATAACATGTGTAGGTTTGTTCTTGACTCAATAGTTCATGTCGAAATTTCAATCTCATTCTCCTAAAGTGTTGGATGGAGTATTTATATTGAGGCATTGGTTCTACTAGTTAGTCTCTTCATTATCAATAGGATTTAGTTGTGCTTGTGTAAATAGGGTTTTCTAGTCATGATAATCAAATTCATTGTTCGAATGGAATTGGTGGTAGTTACACCATTGCGAACTTTGTGATTACTTCCCTTCATTCTCATCTATTAAAAATGTCTTGGAAGACTTTGGGTTTGGTTTTGGTGATAAAAAAATATTTTATGGATTTTGTTTCAACACACTTTACCATGGCTTGTAAGAACATAATTTTCTTGTGTCAATTTTTTGTTTACATTGATATAGTTGTTGTTGCTTCATCTTTACTATTTCTTTAATTTTGGATGCATTGCTAAATTCTTGGCCCAAATTATTTGATGTAAGTAATTGCATATTAGCATGGATAAGAGGTGGAATCCAAATGATGTATTTTAGGAGTTGAAGATGTTGTGACATTTCCTCAAATATATGTGGAGAGTAATTGTAGAACTCACTGGTGTAAGATTCAATATTTTCATCTTTGTATTGATACAATTGTCGAAACTTCATTCGTTTTTCCTAATAATGTTTGAGGGGGTAGCTTATTCATTTTTTTGAGAATTGATCGTCATTCCAAGCTCTAGTTCAATTGTTCCTCTTGTCATGTTATGGGATAGTTGATTACCATGAGTGACATATTATGATTGAAATCTTCAACATTGAAAATAAGATCTTTGAGCATCATTATATTTTTTGATGGAGAATTATATGAAATTTGATTGTCTAGTGTTATGGTGTCAATTATGTAAGGTTTGGTATAGAATTATCTTATACCATACAATATTTGGCTATGGAGATAGCCACCCAAGATCTAAGAGCTTCAATAAAAGCACAAAAGAGAGTAATTGTGAGAGAACAATTATTTATATGAAAGGATGCAAAGGAATACTATGTAGATGAATATTATTGTATGATTACAATGAGAACCCCTTAGTTATATAGGCCAAGGTGAGACATAGGAAAATATAAGATTATGAAACATGTCTTGATATTATGACTTGAGACATAAAGTGATTACCCTAATAATTCCTTAAGTAAATTTAAGTAAACTAGTGTGAATAGGACCTAAGAGGTAAATTGGGTAGGTAACATACCCACTCACACCAACATCCCCTTAAGTGTAACTTAGGGAGAATGAGAAGACATGCATAGATGCAAGTATGGGTCCTATCTACAAGGCCATGTTAGGTGCCCATTTATAAATGAATCTCTCACAATAGAGAAATAGAAAAAAATGTACGAAAAAGACCCTCTCCAGAAGAGAAAATACATGATGATCTCTAAAAATATGAAAAGGATAAAAATCCATGTTAAAAAAAATATCCCCATAAGAGAGAATAAGAGAGACCATGAAACCCTCCTTCAAACTAGAATACCTTGTAGTGATGTTAGATTCCCAAAAATAATTTTGAAGATGATTCAAACTTGTCAAATAATGTTCCTCCTTGCAAGAAGAAATAAAACCAAGAATATATGTAGGATTTCTTCCCATTACTAAAAGGAATATGAGGGAATAAAGATCAGATGTGTGATGTATTTTAATTACACTCAAGTTTCAACACGTCAATGCTGAAAGTTATCGCAAATAAACTAGGTGTTCTAGGCCACCCTGGTGAAGATGACAATCTAGAACCTTGTGGAAAGGAGTAGAAAATAATACAAAGAAAAAATGAAGCCTCTAAATGCTGCCCAAGGGTATTCACATCAATCCCAAATTGTGACAAATGATGATGTAAAGAAAGAAAAAGAGATTATGAAGGTTCCCTCAACATCCAAATAAGATGATGCATATCTATAGGAGATAACATTAAAGAGGAGATGAATATCCTCAATAGTGCCCTCCATGTCTAGAAGATATGACTCACAAAACAAACTTGCAATGTTTGTCAAGTACTCATCCCAAGTAGTTATATTTTGAAGATAATTAATGTCATATTACAATAAATCATTAGAAGTCATGGATGTAGAAATACTATTCTCATCATGAGCTACAATAGATGTAGGAGATGAAATGTTAACATATGTCTCCAAAATCTTAGTTCATGAAAGAATACCAAGATTGAAATGAACATAATTTATCTCCTCAAAAGTGTACACAATAAATGTTTGATTGTTTACATCAACTAAATGAAAAATAGGAGAAAAATGTGAGAAAGTATACACATGATATTGATGATCTACTTGTCCAAATAGAATAATATGTTTGCTATATAAATCTTGAATAATTTCAAAATATGATGCAAATCAACACTCTTTCCTATTCCACCATACATGATTTGATAGATGGAAAGAATATTGCTTGACAATGATGGAACAAAAATAACATCATTAAATGATCCTTTAGTTATGTCAATAGATCCTTTCCCACAAACACACATATATGTGTTATTAGACATAAATATATGTGGTAATGAAAAAACTTGCAAATGAAGAGAACATACTCTATCACAAAGCCATGTAATGTGAAGCTCCAAAATTAAGTATCCATATTTTTGACTCAGTTTGAAATTGTAAAAAAGTATTTCCCCTTTAGTTTCTTTGAATTTAAAGAATAAAAATAAGAAGATGAACCCCTTGACATAGTTGAAGGTAAAATGATACAATTATTCATTAGAAGATGCTTCAACTCATCAATTTATTTTGAATAACATTGATGTTCATCATGCCCTAATTGTTTGCAATATGCACACTTAGGATTCTCCTTAGACAATTTCCATTTTGAGGGAGAGGATTCAAAATTTATGTGATTTTATTTTTCTTCTTTGATTTCTTTTATAATTGCTTGATTCTTTTTGTACCTTAGGCTCACTAGCCACCAATGACTATGGTTTAGAAGACTTGATGAGACCCATTAGCTTCACTTTCTCTTGGATTAGAAGATTTGAAAGATCATCTAAAGTAGGCTCAACATATGCAAATCTCATTGAAATTCGATGAGTGTAAAATAAATAAATAAATATTGAATAGTCATGACCAAGCTTAGATAACACATTTATAATCAAATTATAAATCCTCCTAATGCATGGAGCTAAATAAATTAAAATATTCAATCGATTTTTTTTTTTAAATAGCTCACACAATCCACTGGAAAACATACTACACATGCAAACAACTTCTTTCAACAAAGATTGAACCTCTAGTTTGCAACTTGCAACCAACAACTACCAATTCAATTAAAATTGCTGATGGAATTACAATTAGTACAAAAGGACAATGGGCTGCAACAAGCTCTTACAAGACTCCTATAAATACAATAAAAATGATTTGCAATCAGCAAATCAAAGCTTTGTAACAAAGCTTCTCTCCAACACCTACAACAATAAACCACTCTCAACAATCACAACCCTTCAATCTACAACTACCGATGACGTTTATGCCTTTGTAAACAATCTCCAATTTGCAACAACACCATAAAAACCCTTCCTGGAGGTATGCTACACCCTCTCTATGTCTTCCTTTGTATTCTGGAAAACTTCTTTCAAAACTAAAATTGAAATTCCTTTTCACAAGCTGTTGTCTAAATGAAATGAAATGAAATGTGAATTCATTTAATTTTAATTTCCTTTCATTCCAACCCACTCTCAGGAAAATCAATTCCCAACTCAAGGAATATCCAAAGAAATTACAATTCATCAATTAAATGAATAAAATAATCTTTTCAAACCTCCAGATGTCAAATATGGAAGAAAGTGCTTTAATGGCTTTCTTGCTTTCATGAATAAAGCAAAAATCAGTTTTACCCAATCCTAGTGTCCACCTTCAAGATCCCTATTTTTTAGGAGTCGTGGAATTCAAATTTTGGAGTTACAAGTCAAATTGAAGGTCTCCCAAAACCCCATGCCTCCATTGCTTTTTCTAACTTTTTTGCTTTAAAAACATATTCTCCACTATCTCTCCTTATTCTGTCTTCTTCAAATTTACTCCAAATTTCAAATTCAAACTTTCAAAATGGCATAACATCCAAATGCACATCAAAATATGAATTTCATAAGTCAAGACATGAAATTCAACTCACACCAAAAATTGAAATTAAAAACAAATATCTTTTGTTGACACATGATAGCCACTATGCCATGGATGCTCCTGCATCAAACACCCACGATAGAAAATAAATGTTTCATGAGTGAACCTCATAAACATTTGTGAATTTTATGTTTTTCTTGGATCCATTTCTCCTCTTTTCTCACTGGAAATATCCTGCTCAACTAATTCTGCAACTTCGCATTAGTAGTCACTCTCAACTTTCGTCTTCTTATGCTTCTCATGAAATTTGTGTTATGAAAATTAACTTCCCACCAATGTGCTTTATAAAAATCAGAATAATCAAATGTACTTATATCTCCTTCTTTAGTAAAACACAAATCATGTATTACTTCTCTTGCTGCTATACCTTTTTCCTCCTCCTTTGCTTGGTTTGCAATGTGGTTTGTCACTCCTATTATGCCTTCAAAAAGAAATATTGCTGCTTCAATTTGATCTTCAAATCCCAATTCAATGTTAATAGCACAATCCATAGATTCATTCTCCACATTTTGTAACAAATAATCAAGATTTGTTATCAAGGAATCTTCATCTTCAATACTTCCAATCAAACAATCATAAGAAAACTTCATTTTCACCTCATCCTGTTCACCACTCTCATCTAATTCCAAAGGATTTATTGCAGCAACCTTTGACTCTATTTTTATATTCTCAATATCATCTAAACATGTACTAAAATATGAAATTACCTCTTTATCTTTGGCTGCAACCTTTGCATTAGCTGAAATTTTCTCATTCCACTCTGTTTCAATTGCTCCCAATCACATTAGCAAACCATCTTTCTCATCTTCATCACGGTTAGTGTTAAAGCCAACATATTCATGCTTCATATCATCTAAAAGTATGATTTCATCAACCAAACAAGACCTTGCATTATTGCAAACCTTACCCATTTCTTCTTTCAATGACTTCAATTTGTGTTTCACTCCATCCTTCATCAATGAGTATGTGTTGCCATAACCATCATGCATCACCTTCCTGTTAATTTTCCAGGGTCTTCCTAGAAGAATATGACAAGCATCCATTGGGAGAATATCACATAAAACTTCATCATAATAGCCTCCTATATTAAATTTTACCTCACATTGTTCGCTGATCAAAAGCTTCTTGTCATCTTGTACCCATGCTATCCGATATGGATTCGGGTGTTTCTTCCTTTCTAGATGCAATTTTCTTACCATTTCATCAGACACAAGATTGTCTGTGCTTCCACTATCAATAATGACATTACATTCCTTTCCTTCACACTTGCATCTTGTCCTAAATAAAATTCTCATTTGAATGGATTTATCATCTTCATTTAACAGTGTTCTCCTAGCCATTAAAGTTTCACCATCTTCTGCTTCTTTTGAATGTGATGATCCAACATCTTCTCTATTCACATTTGCTGCTCTATTCTGATTTTCAATCCCTTTTCTTGGTCTTTCCTCTTTATGAGGACAGTCATATTATCTGTGACCCTCTTCCCCACACTTAAAACAAGCTCCTTGAAAGGTTTCTCTTCCAAAACCTCTACCCGATCTTCCTCTACCTCTTTGATTTTGATCTCTTGACCCATAAAATCCTTCATTCCCATGTTGTTTGCTGCTGCCTTGGTATGTATTATTATGATTTTTTAGATTATTGTCTACTCCATACGTTCTTCCTTCACCCTCCTTTTCATGGCCTCTTCCTCTTTGCTTACTTTCAAATCTTTTATTCAACCTTTCTTCTATCTTCAACGCTATTTGATAAGCATCTTCCATTGTCACAACTCTAACCACTACCATCTCTTCTTGAATGCTTGATCTTAGACCGTTTATGTATCTTGCAATCTTTTCCTTGGTTTCTTTGAATGCCCAATCCTTATAAGAATTCTATGGAATTCTTTAGTGTATTCTTTAACAGTCCTGCTTCCTTGCTTCAAACCTTGCATCCTCTTGAGCAAGTCCAATTCATAGTCTACAAGAATAAATTTTCTTTTCAATCTCTCCACCATTTTATCCCATTTGGTAATTTTATCTTTTTCTCTTCTTCCCCTTTCTAATTAGACCTTTCTCCAACATATTGAGGCATGTCTCTTCAACCTTTTCTTGGAAAATTTCACTCTATCAGGATCCTCTATCTCTTCAAATTCAAAATACTCTTCCATTTCATTAAGCTAATCTTCCAATTCCTCTGGATTCAAACTTCCATTAAATGTAGTCACATCCATCCTATGCCTTTTTCCTATCTTTGATAATGCAATTACCAAAGGATCACTAGCAACTACTGCTGCTCCAACACTTCCTTGGCTCCTAGCTTGGCTTCCATCTTGACTAGCATTCTCTATGCTTTCATCTTCATCATCACTTCTTGAGTCTCTCATTCTTGTAAATGTTCTCCTTATCTCATATTGTAAAGTTTCAACCTGCCTTTTCATGGCTCTAAAATCATCATCTCTGACAAAATTATCTCATCTTCCTCTTCCTCTACCATGTGGGGCTCCTCTAGCATACATCCCTGCAACACCACAACTCACAAGTCCTGGTGTAAACTGCCTTGCTCCAGCGGTCTATTTACACACTTAGGATCAACTTGCTCTGATACCACTGATGTATGGAGCTAAATAAATTAAAATATTCAATTGAAACAAAATTTAAATAGCTCACACAATCCATTGGAAAACATACTACATAGGCAAACAACTTCTTGCAACAAAGATTGAACCTCTGGTTTGCAACTTGCAACCAACAACTACCAATTCAATTAAAATTGTTGATGGAATTACAATCAATCCAAAAGGAAAATGGGCTGCCTTACAAGACTCCTGGAAATAAAATAAAAATGATTTGCAATCAGCAAATCAAAGCTTTGTAACAAGGCTTCTCTCTAGCACCTGCAACAATAAACCACTCTCAACAATCACAACCCTTCAATTTGCAACTATCGATGACTTTATGCCTCTGTAAACAATCTCCAATCTACAACAACACCATCAAAACCCTTCCTAGAGGTATGCTACCCCCTCTCTATGTCTTCCTCTGTATTATGGAAAACTTCTTTCAAAACTAAAATTGATTTTCCTTTTCACAAGTTGTTGTCTAAATGAAATGAAATGAAATGTGAATTCATTTAATTTTAATTTCCTTTCATTCCAACCCACTCTTAGGAAAATCAATGCCCAACTCAAGGAATATCCAAAGAAATTACAATTCATCAATTAAATGAATAAAATAATCTTTTCAAACCTCCAGACCTGTCAAATATGGAAGAAAGTGCTTTAATGGCTTTCTTGCTTTCATGAATAAAGAAAAAATCAATTTTACCCAATCCTAGTGTCCACCTTCAAGATCCCTATTTTTTTAGGAGTTGTGGAATTCAAATTTTGGAGTTACAAGTCAAATTGGAGGTCTCCCAAAACCCCACGCCTCCATTGCTTTTTCTGGCTTTTTTGCTTTAAAAACATATTCTCCACTATCTCTCCTTATTCTGTCTTCTTCAAATTTACTCCAAATTTCAAATTCAAACTTTCAACATGACATAACATCCAAATGCACATCAAAATATGAATTTCATAAGACAAGACATGAAATTCAACTCACACCAAAAATTGAAATTAAAAACAAACATCTTTTGTTGACATGCGATGGCCACTATGCCATGGATGCTCTTGCATCACCTCCTTATTAATCTTGTAATTTTACCATGTTCCTAGTTTCTTAATCTTAGAGATGCAGTCTTAGATGTGGTAAAGAAATTTAAGATCAAGATTCATCAAATAATTATCAATTTATATCCTATAATCTTATTAATTTTACCATACGAATATCAAGAGTATCCCAAGCCTCCATATGTGTTTTGCATGATTAAAAATGAAACTATAAATCAAAAGAGAAAAAAACACATGCAACTAATATTTTTCTCACAATTGATCTCCCACATTGCCTTTGCACTATCATCAATAGGTTTAGAAATAGTTTTTTAACATATCCTAAAAAACCTTTTCCCATTAGATAATGCCATGCCAATTGTTTCCATGAGGCATAATTATATGGAGTTAGGAGTTCAATTTGAGTTTTCTCCATTGCAAGAACAAAATAAATAAATAAAGAAATCAATCACCAATAGATTATCCCCCCAAATTTACGCAGTCAAGGATCACCCCTAGCAATTTATGATCTTGGTACTTTATAATTAGTGAGATTACAACTGCCACTAAATTTGGCCATAAAAATAAAGTATTTTTTGATATAATGGAATCAATCTAATTACAACAATACAAAGTAAATAAAATTATACACTTTCAAAAAATTTCACCAAAAATGTTATCATATGTGCCCAAATAGAGCCTCTGAAGTTCCCCACATGAGCACTACTCAAAAACACTTGTAAGAATCTATAATTTTTGAAAAATCCTATTACCAAAAATAAAAACCATCTACACCACTATGAAAATCATGAAATTCTACCCCAAATAAAAAAAAAAATCTTGTAAAATGTAACCTATATGATTGAGAATGGAACCTTTGAAGATAAAGTGCCAAAATCATCATACCAAATGTGAGGGGGGAAATCTAGGAGGAAAACATACTGAGATATTGATGAAATATTGATGTTAGAAGGTTCTAGGTGACATAGTATTCTTGCAAATGCCAAAACTACTATTGAGTTTTTAAAAACTACTCTTGATATGTGAAAACAATTATCTGATGAATATAAAATTGTTGTACAGGGCATGAGAGTTGTTTGGATTGTCGATGAGCTATTTTGTGGACTAGGAATTATTGTTGGGAACTTGGTGGGATTATGGTGGTAGTGGGGCCTATGAGGCTAATGGGAGGCTTCCATGTGGTATCCTCATGGCCATACTATATAGGTACCTTGAATTGCATATTTTTAAAAATTTTATTAAATATTAAAAAATATAATTTAATTTTACTAGTATGATTGTATCAACAAGGAATTTTACTGTGTTAGCACCTACACAGGAATATTTTATGCAATACAATTTGTATGGCTAAGAAGGGATTTTCTTCTCTAATGAATTGATAGTCTATCACTTCTAAATATGATTGAAGGGTCATATTCAACCCAAAATATAACAGCCTTATGGATTTAGCAACCACCTCCCATCTTCAAACCCTTGTATATTTGTTCTCCAATATCTAATTTGGACAAATCAAAAGACTAAATTAACTTTCTTGGATGCTCTAAACTCAATGGTGAGCTTAGATTTACACCAAAATACTCTAAAATAAACTTGTAATACAAAAACACAAAGAGGAACCCCCAAATATATGATATATTTTTTAATTATCTAGGCCATCATGTGATGCAAGAACATACTTAGATTTTTTAAGAGAAACCAATATCTACAACTTAGGTCTCTCAAAAGTATTAATAAGAAGCAACCCCAAAAGCTTTGATACCATGTAAGAGTTAGTATAGAATACTTTATACCATGTAATATTTGGCTATGGAGATAACCACCCAAGATCTAGGAGCTTCGATAAAAGAACAAGAGAGACCAAACATGAGATAATAATTATATTCTATCAAAGGATGTGAATGCACAATATGCATACATGAATATTATTGTAATATTACAATGAGAAGCCCTTGGTTATATAGGCCAAGGTGAGATATATGACAACATAGGATTATGAGATGTGCCTCAATTTATGACTTGAGACATAAAGTGATAATTCCTTAAGAATACCCTAAGTAATTTAAGTAAACTAGTGTGAGTATGACCTAAGAGGTAAAATGATTAGGTAAACTACCCTATTCACACCAACAAATTTTACCCTTGAAGAATGTAATGTAAAGTTTGACTTACACTTTGAAAGAATTGTGATGATGTGTTTTGGCTGTTTGTCCAAGATGCATTGGTATTGGTCCAAGTTGTATTTATTTCCCAAAAATCTACTAGCTTTGTGATTTTAAGGCTACATTAAGCAATTGTTGCACTTCTACTTGAATGCATTGTTTCTCCATTATTCTTTGCTCTTAATATTCACAAGACTATTTATATGTTTTTTTATTAGGGGTAAAAATCGGGTTTTGATAGGGCCCGAAACCCAGTACAAAATAGTTTTGAAGGGAATCATCAACCTAACAAAGATAAGAAAGCTACTTAATAAGATAAATCACATACCAACAACAACCTCTAAAAGATTAACATGATAACACAAGCTACATAAAGAATACAAGCATGGGCCCAAAGCCCAATTACAACTTGGTTTTAACCAGGACTAGAAACCCTTTTGACAAACTTAAACAATGCTTGAAACAACTAGGCGACATCAAACAACCTCTCAGATCATTCAAATCTGATCCCAAAAGAACAAAGAACATAATGGTATAAACCACCAATAAGACCAAACACCCCACCTCGATAGGAGCTTTAAGATCCATTGCTAAAAACTGCAAGAAATCAACATTCCTGCAACACAAACTCACTTGGTAATAGGAAGCCAAATCCATCTCCACCTCTAAAGGAGTGATCTCCCCTCTATTGGAGAGGATGAAACAATCAGCTAAACCACCGCAACCAGAAATCACCAACACCCTCAACCTCCACCTCCATAGGAGAACCACCCACCTCAATAGAAACAAATGAGGGAGGTCCACCTCCATAGGACCTGAGGGGAAAGCCAACACAGTAGCCAAGAAAGCGACCATAACATCCTTCGAAAAGACCTGCACCAAGAACAAAACCATCTGGGGTCTAGGATTAAAACTTGAGAATCACCCAGTAAAGAGAACAAGGCCAAAAGAGCCTAGAGAAAGCACCACAACCAGGTAAAACTTTAGCAACGACATCAAACCCAAATTAATAAGCTCCATCACCACCTCTAAAAAAATATGAGCAGAGAATCCTTCTGAAGAAGGCAAGACAAAAGAAACCCTAACCAAAGACAACAACTGAGGCAACGAAATAAGAATGACACTCATCCTAGCCAAAAACATCCCACCAAAAATAGGGGAAAAGGACACAACCATCGGCCCTACAAAGGACCCAGAAACCAGTCAGAAAGGAAGCCCCCAATCCGACAGAAAAAACAAACAGGCTCGAGCAGCATCCGTAAAGCCCAACCGCACAAAAAGCTTTGCCCCAAAAGAAACAATGCCTCTAACAGTTGGATTACTCGCCACTCCCAAAATGCACAAGAAGCAGAGAGGAGAACCCAATAAACAACAATGGCCAAGCAAAAAGTGCCAAACACCAAAGGACATCCTCATCAAACGATAAAGCCTCAATGACCAAAGAGGGAACATAGACACTCTCAAGCAAAGCACAAGAACATGAACTTGGGCACCAAAAGTACCCCAAAAGACCAGCAACCAAGGCAAGGGATGAGAAGAGTAGGATGTACCACAACCATCTAGAAAGAATTCGACCAGAAACACCAAACAAGGAGGCAACTCCCACAACAAGAAACCCCACAAGGAAATGAAGACTGGCCAAAGAGAAGCCAACAACCACTAACCCCACACAATCAATACAACAGGACTCAAGCACCCACATAAGAGTTGCCCACGACCAAGAAGGAGCCAATAAAAAAACTGAAGCACCAAGGTCAATAGTAATGAAGGGCGTCAAAAACCAAACCCCAACCACTTTAAACTCCACAACAAGCTAGCCGCAAGGCCTTAGCACCAAAAAAAATGACCCAAAAGGATCCTCATTGACATTCTAGCCAAAGGATTTTAGATCAGGAGCCCCACTCCTCCTCCTGCTCAAACGCAACCGCTCCTTCCGACGCCCCAAAAGAAATCCAAATGAGGAGCAATAGATAAGGTCCGCCTAGAGAAGAGGCTCTTGCAAACCAGGCAAGCCATTGTCACCACCCAGATCGTTTTCCTCTGAAGCTTAATCACCCACATTCAAACTCCCACCTCGCTCACCTCTCCCGCTCATTCTCTTTGTTGCAACATTAGTTTCAAGCCATTGATTGGTTGTTAACTTAGACTGTTTATATGTTAAAGCAAGGGTGCCATCCTTTTTTAATGATACGAATGCATTTAAATAGACATAAAAATGTTGATTTTTTAATCTATAATACCGATGACTTGAATCCCATGAGGATAAAGGAAAAATATATAAATTAAATTAATAACCTACAATATTTAGATAATATGCATAATAAACTTTAGGTTAGTATGTAGATGCACATATATAAAAATAATTTATAATATAAACATATTACATGAAAGAAGATTTATACAATATTACAATCTTGTTGGTATGCACTTCTCTATATGTACTTTGTATGTGATATCTATTTACACAAAGAGGCTATTAGTTAGGCCTATAAAAATACACTAACATATGTTAGAAGCATATAGTATATGCTTTTCAAGTGGAAAAAAAATGAAGTGTTGAACTTGTATTGTGCCATGTTTCAAACTTACATAATGGTAAACACGTGGTGTAGGTACAAATAGATGTTGGATGTGTATAGTGCCAAATCAAGTTTATCCAAGTGAAGACATGCAAATACATATACAAGGATGAAATATGTGGGAAAATAGTGTTATGTAAGGATTGGATGCTTGTTAATGAGCTAAATTGCTATTCATAAATTTATGTTGTAGATATGCAACACAGTTGAGTATAGAAAAATGTACAAGCTAAATGAAGAGATGAGATAATAGTAGTGAGTGCAACTTGTAGCAAGGGAAAATTCCAGGTTAGCAATACAAAGCGTAAACAAACTAAACCCTAGCTAACAATGAAGAACAATGGAATATAAAGCATAAACAAACAAAAGATCTCACCAAACCCTCATGCATTCCATGAATCACCTTCATTGCACTTCTCCATTTTGTTGTAGTATAATACTTGCCCTTAGATTTTACTGAAGTATGCAAATATGGCCTAAAGACAATAGCAATAGCAAAATATTGAAGATTTCTAAATAGCTATGGATGAACTTAATAAAGATAGTAAAAATAGCAAAAGATGTCTAAGATTTCTAAGGATTCCAAGATGAAGAAATAACAACGATAGAGCCCTTTTATAGGCAAGCCAATTTCGAATGAAAGGCTAAGATTGAGAGACCATTAATCAATGGTCAAGATTAAAAGACTAGGCATGAAATAGGGTTAGGGCTAAATTGGAAAAGATGAATGGTCAAGATTAAATTAAAATTAATTTAATCAATGGTGGAGATTAGTCGAGACACAGAGGGATAAGGATTGGATGTAGAAGATAAGATCATCACAGAAAAAAACGGTGAGTTACAGAAAATCAAATCTCATCTAATTTAAGTGGCCAATGATTAATTCAATAATAAAGATATTATTTAATTATAGAAGATTACGATAAGGAGGAATCATTTTGAATTAGATAATGATTTAATTCAAAATTCAAGATATTAGACCAAATTAAATAAATAGAATCTATATAAATTGAGAGAGAAAAGGTTAATGAATAATTAAATAATTAAAACGATTATTAATTATAGTGGAAAGTGGCATATAAATTAAATAAATAAACATTTATTTAATTTTGGAAAGAAGATAGGTTTAATTAGTGACATAATTAAATAAATGAAATTTATTTAATTAATCAAGGGGAAATAAAGATAGGAATGAATTAATTAAATAATTGAAATTATTTAATTAATAGAGGATATATGGTCTTAGGAAATAATTAAATAATTAGAATTATTTAATTATGAAGGATGAAAGGGAGACGAATGGAAGAATTATGAAGAGATTTAGAATCACAGGACTAAGACAATTTTTCATGTCTACAAAACTATTATTCTTAAATCCTACACAAATATTGCTAGGTTTTAATGTAGGTGTTGGTTCACTAGTTTAGATATAATGGTAAAGGATTTTCCCCTCCCACACTAGTCCATTTTACCTCTTTTTCCTAAGGGATCAATGCATCAATTGTAGGATTGGGAGTCAAATGAGGCATATGAGGATAATCCTTAATTTTATTGTTAAAGAAATACCATTTGAAATAATTTTTGAAGAGATATATGTAGGTAACCTTCTACATAAAATGTTAGATACATACTTGAATCTGTATGGATTCTTTAAGGACATACTTTGGTCCACTTCCACACAAACCCATTTGTGGGGTTGCAATTAAAAAACCTTTTTAGGCTCATGGTTGATAGTTTGCTCCAATAACCATATAATCTATTTTAGGGAGACCTAGAGAGGAACTATGACACTTGTAAGCTCTACCTCGACAAAGAGTTTGGTGTAAAAATTAGACTTTAAAATCTTGAGTCAAGTGAAATAAGACAAAGAGGGTGTTCCTCATGGACCAACAATGGGTTGTTTAAGGATAATATGGAGCTAGTAGGGGTCATTGAATGAAAATAAAAAATACCATGGTGAGGTAATGAACCCAAATGAGTGTAATACCATGGGTCTACCAAGAGTGCTTACCCTAAGTGGTCAATAATTGCATTAAAGGGATATAATCTACATAGTTAGTTATCAAACTATAGTTTTATACTATTTACACAAAATCTAAGACATTTATTGAAATAAAAACATCAACCGAGGTATTGGAAGTGCTAACTCACAATAAACTCTTGAAGCAAACTTTTGGGCCCATTTTGATGCCATGTTCACCACCATTCACAACAATAATTATATAAGGCACAACAAGAGCCATCTTAGTGGCCATAATCCACCTTAAGGACAATATTAAAAGGTGAAATTCAGGTAGAATTAAAGGAACATTAATGCAAGACTGCCTCACACTTATCCTATGCAAGTGATATGAAAAAGTAAAAAAAAGTGAGCAAAAACCTACACTGTGCGAAAGTCAAACCTTTAATTTGAAAGGAAGTAGAGGTGTATAATATACTTACTACACTAATCTATAAGAGGGGTATGTTTAAAAATTTAAATTGATCCTATAGTTACAAGGAAATAAATAAAAATTGTATATTATAACACGTTGATTTACACAGAGAAAACCCTTCCCTAAGAAAAACTTCACACTCCAAAGCAAACTAATGTATTATTTAATAATCAACAATTGCAATACACTTTAAAAGTCTAATACTTCATAGGAGAAACAATAAATAGGTACATAAAAACATCAAATTATAATTAAGAAACCATGAGCTAAAACCACTCAAATTGTGGTGCCCAACTCCCTTGTCAAAATCCATCCCCCAAAGCCCAAGATCAGTCCACAAATTATTTAATAACATATTTCTTCCACCTATCATAACCTCATCATAATTCACTCATCAAATTGGGTGCTCCATTTTGGTTCCATTATCTCAATCAAAGATTCCTTATGATGTGTCACAACATGTGCCATAAGTTTGTCAACAAATGTAACTTCCTCTTACAATCCTCTTATGCCTCACAAATATCCCAACTTTTAAAGGCCATTAGTTTTGATTTGGGAAGCCAATAAATTGAACACCCCTTTTTTTAGATTGAACATTTTGAAGAGGGACACACCATTGTTACTAGCATGTTATATTAAGATTTATTTTGACATTGGGCCTGCTAAAATCAAGTTCTAGAGCCTTGAAAATTATACTTTTGTGTTTTATCATCCCAAAATTACATTTTTTTTCTTTTCTTAATATTAGGATGCAATGTTGAAACACCTTTTCTAACAAAATTTACACAAACCAAATCAATTTATCTTAAACAACTACTTTTAAATAAACAAATTGTACTCATTAAAATACAAAGAAAACAAATTGATGAAAGCCATCTTAAAATGACTTAAAAAACAACACCCGAATACAAAATTAAAAATAAATTTGTTTTTTTAGAAATATTTAAAAAAAAAAAAACATCATTATTGCAGAGAATAAGCAGCCACAAAAAAGTTGTGGAGAAGAAAAAGCTTGAAGGAAACAAAAGCCAAACAATTACCCAGAAAGAGCAGAATAAATACCATATGTTCACACCATCTCAAAACAATGTAATATTTATGAATATAAAATTTAAGCTCCTTGTCAATGAAAGGAAAAAAGACTGGTGGGATGTTTGGAATAATAGCAAAAACCCATTTTACTCTCCTTATTACCGCAGTTCTTACTTAGCTGGAAAGTAGAATTCTTCCACTTTAGAAGTTTTGGAATATAACTAGACTTTTTTGCAACATATTCCAGTGACTGAAGAATATTATTTCACAATCTCCTTAGTTTGTAGAATATCTTAAGAACGAAGGCAGTCATGAACTTTATTGACAATACATATTATCAGTCATTGGAATAATATGCAAGGTGGATTTCATTGGACCACATTTTCTTGATTCAGAGCAGGAGGAATCATAGTACATACAGAAAGCAAGGCACCCAGATGAGGTTCCCAGAAATTGTCTTAAAAAATAATAGTAATATATATTTTTTATTCCTTCAGACAGTATATGAAAGCTGAAACCATTGTAACAGCCCACATTTCTTACTCCTTTGAAGCAGCTGCTGATTCATCTCATCCCCCAGTAACTCAAGATAAGCCCCTTGTTCTCACCATGTCAAAGACTCTGCAAAATAGAGGCTTTAGAGGAGCCATGCCTGGCATTAGGACCTCAAAAGGAGAGGGAAAACCAGTTTCCCAAGTCTCTGGTTTGGAGGGGAAGAATGAGAATGAGGATACCCACCAAGTTTTGAAGAATTTTAAGGTTTTTAAAGGCCTGTTTGAGTCCTTAGAACCCTTGAGCCTCAGGATTATAAATAATAAGGAATGGGGCTGTCCTGCTTGTAAAGGAGGGGATTCAAAGGTTAAGGATAATGCTCGTTATAAGGGTATACAAGGTCTTATAGAGCATGCCAAGGTCACAAAGTCTTGTAATGGTGGTTGGCATCAAAAACTTGTTAAGGTTTTGGAAGAAGAGGTTAAAAGGAGGAAAGTTGCGTGTACCATGGCTCAACATGTTTATGGCAAGTGGTTGGGTTTAGAGAATGCATGTGGTGAGTGCGAGATTGTGTGGCCTCCTATGATAGTTATTCAGAATACTAGCTTTGATCTTTCAGACAATCAGCAACGGGTATGTATCAAAATCTTTATTTTTACTTTATTTTAAGTTATTATACAGAATTTGAAATTGTAAGATTAAAATTAATTATAAGTCAGTTTCAAATAAACTTAGATTTTTATTAAATAATGTAAAGCATTCTTTCTCGGTATTCTTTTTAGCTTGTCTAATAATAATAATGGATTGATATTTTAATACTTACACTGGGATAATTTTGTATCTTAAAAATAAAGATATTATTTTAATTATTTCTCTAGGCTTTATAACATAGATGAACATTGCATAACAAATAATAATTTTCTCTCCCTTTTTATTCCATACTTGGCCTACAGCTATTCATTTTTTCATTTTGCTCTCTTATCCTGATAATGAATCACAAAGTGTGATTCAAAATGTTGATGCAAAAATTCAAACACAATCTAATCCGGAAAATTTTAGCAGTAAACTTTTATGATGTATTTTTCTTTTATTTATAATATTTATTTGATATTTTATGCATGAATCAAATATTTTTCACATTGATGTATTGATAATCAATTATGTTGCAGGCTATGGGCATGGGAAATAAAGAGTTGTTAGATTGTTTTAAACAATATAAACCAACTAAGGCCAAGTTTGCATGTGGTATAAAGGGTCATTGTGGTGTGAGCCTCTTAATTTTTGAGGACTCGATAGTTGGATATTTGGAGGCAGATTATTTGCATAGGAATTTTTTGAAAGAAAGAAGAGGGAGGGATAATTGGAATGAATCTGGAACGTCCAATCAAAATTCAAGTGGAAAACGTATACTGTATGGTTATATGGCAACAAGTGAGGACATTGAAAACTTCAACAAACATTCAACTAAAGGTTTGGATTATGTTCAATTCTATTAAAAACATAGCGAGTTTAGCTAAATTATCATTTGAATTTTTCTCTCTTTCATTAAGTTTTCATTGAAGATATTAATTTACTAGAATTTATATTGACTTATTAGCAAAGGTGAAGTATGATATGGCGCCATACCAATTAAAGGTTATAGAGCCAGTTAAGAAAATGAAAGAAGACAGTGGAAAGATTAGATGGTTAGAGAAAAAGATTGATGAAGATAGAGAATCGGCCAAAAATTTAGAAGAGAAGGTTAATGATATGACTAAACAGTTATACATTCAACAAGAAGGAATGAAGATGCTAATGGCACGTGCTTTTGAGCGTGATGAAGAATGCAAAAAAGGAGTATGCCATAACCTTTTATAAAAGTTACATTTCTTTATGTTTTAGTTTTAAAGCATTGTGAGTAGATTTAGATAGAAATTAAAGAATTAATTATGAATAGAATTGGTTTTAACATTATTTATATTAACTTTTTGTTTTGTTTGAGCAGTATGACTATTTAGAGAATTTTTACAAACAACAAATTGACCAACTCAAGGAAGGTGGAAAGGAAATCATGCAAAATTAGAAGATAGACAACATAATAACCATATACATATATCTATATTTCACTTTCCTACTACAGAAACAAATATGTGTACCAAATAGGATAATCCTAAAGGAAAGATTGAATGTGTGCATATACACACATACATGTTTGTCTATTTGTATCCATTTCATGAAATCTTGTGATCAAAACCTCAAATATAAGGTTCTAGACATGTTAAATGTCTATGGAAGATTGTGAGTTCATTTTAAATTTATAGGTGTTTGGCAAATAGTATTATTCAAAAGACTAAATCAAGTGTCCTTTAAGAAGTGAAAATTTCAAAATTTTAATATGGAGATACATTAATAGTTCATAGAAAAATGATATTTATAGATTTTTAAATTCTTTTATAATTTTATTCGAGAGAAAAAAAATTAGAACTTCTTTTTATCAATGTTATTTAAATTTAATCAAAATTTTAGTATTTTTAGAGTGTTGGAGTATTAGAATGTGTTTAACAATAAATAATACAAGATACATCCCACTTTTTTTGCCTTCTACATTTTCCTAATACTAATACAAAAATATTAGAAGAATAAAATGTAGGTATTAACTAAAATTATTGAATACACTCTTATACCTATATTGAATCCTAAACTCACATCTCTTTTTTATATTAATTTCTCAAACTATCGAGTTCTCAAATGGAATTTTTGTGATACTCCTTAAAATATCAAAAGATCCTAATCATCAAAAGGAAAGGGACATCAAATCTTGGTCTTTATAGATTTTCTACTTGAAATGAGAAAATATTCTATGAACATTATGGCGAAACTATTAATCCATACATACAATTACTAGGAAACATATAGAATTTCCATACCGCTAGGTAGATTTTCATCACTTATAATAAATATAACCACTACCAAATTGTACCAAGATTTTTTTAATATAAATTTATTGTAATTGTTTATTAATGTTTACCCACTCTTGGAGTTTGATGTTTATCTTATATCCTTCATATTATGCCTTCCCCTTTTAGGTGAGACTTAGTTGCATAAAATATTATATGTTTACAATATGTGGAAGGATCTATTTCTCTACCTCTTAGAAAATTCAATGTGAATGCTTATGTTTTGACCTTTATCCCAACCTACTAATTTCTTGGGCATCTACTTTGATTTGTATGCTCTTATGTCTCTTTCTCTCTCCCGTACAAGAATAGTGGCCAATCCTTTTACCAAATATAATAGTTAATATATTTGTTAATAGAAGAGTGAATATAATTTTCCTCCTTGGCAGTCTATTATTCCATCTTTTGATTTGTTGCAACCATACCAATTTTTAGTCCCATCATGATTCTTCCTCAAATGACATCCACTTTTGATTTTTCCATGATGTATTCTTGTTGGTTTGCTTCATGCTTCTACCTTCCTTCTCCAATAAAAAAGTGATGTGAAACATACATGTTACAACATCCTTAAGACACCTAAATATGCTACAATGGATATCACATTCCATTTTCATCATTATTCTTATTATATATTAGTTTTATAAAATAAAGATATTATAGAATAGATTTTAATTTCCAACCTCACCATATGTGCATATCACATTGTTGTCATATATAATTAAATATATAAAATAAATTAGAACTTCTTTTATCAACGTTGTTATTTAAATTTAATCAAAATTCTAGTATTTTTAGAGTGAAGAGTATTAGAATGTGTTTAACAATTAAAAAATACAAGATACATCCCACTTTTTTTGCCTTCTACATTTTCCTAATACTAATACAAAAAATATTACAAAAAATATTAGAAGAAGAAAATGTAGGTATTAACTAAAATTATTGAATACAAACTTATACCTATATTGAATCCTAGACTCACTATCTCTTTTTTATATTAATTTCTCAACCTATGGAGTTCTCAAATGAATTTTTTGTGATGCTCCTTAAAATATCAAAAGATCCTAATCATCAGAAGGAAAGACATTGAATCTTAGTCTTTATAGATTTTCTACTTGAAATGAGAAAATATTCTATGAACATTATGGTGAAATTATTAATCCATGCATACAATTACTAGGAAAAATATATAATTTCCATACCACTAGGTAGATTTTCATCACACTTATAATAAATATAACAGCTACCAAATTGTACCAATAATTTTTTAATTATAAAATTATTTCTAATTGTTTATTAATGTTTACCCACTCTTGGAGTTTGATGTTTATCTTATATCCTTCATATTCTGCCTTCTCCTTTTACGTGAGACTTAGTTGCATAAAATATTATATGTTTACAATATGTGGAAGGATCTATTTCTCTACCTCTTAGAAAATTCAATGTGAATGCTTGTGTTTTGACCTTTATCCCAACCTACTAATTTCTTGGGCATCTACTTTGATTTGTATGCTCTTATGTCTCTTTCTCTCTCCCATACAAGAATAGTGGCTAATCCTTTTACCAAATATAATATTTAATATCTCTACTAATAGAAGAGTGAATATAATTTTCCTTCTTGTAGCCTATTATTCCATCTTTTGATTTGTCGCAACCATACCAATTTTTAGTCCCATCATGATTCTTCCTCAAATGACATCCACTCTTGATTTTCCCATGATGTATTCTTGTTGGTTTTCTTCATGTTTCTACCTTCCTTCTTCAATAAAAAAGTGATGTGAAACATACATGTTACAACATCCTTAAGACACCTAAATATACTACAATGGATATCACATTCCATTTGCATCATTATTCTTATTATAAATTAGTTTTATAAAAGAGATATATTATAAAATAGATTTTAATTTCCAATCTCACCATATGCGCAAATCACATTGCTGTCATACATAATTAAATATATAAATGTATTGTAAGAATGTTTCATGGCATGGTCTCTTGCAGCTCAAAACACCCATGCATGGAAGTTGTAAATGACAAATTTGGAACAAACAATACAGTATCATCCCAATTTCAATGTTTTCTATATATAAATTGAAATACCTCAAAGATAAGTTGATTCTAATACCAAACAAGTGCCACGTAGTGGCCAGTACTTGCCTTTGTAGTATTATAATAATTATAATTATAATATTTTAAATTTTAATTAAATTAAATATCAATTTTGTTAATGTGAATAACATTAAATGTATAATTTTTGTAATTATAGTATTTAAGTTTTGATCACTGTTTCTTTTGTTTCATTACATCACTAATATTATGTTTATTATTAAATATTAATTATTTGATGTGTAAATGATTATAAAATTTAACTTAAATGTTTTATGTACACAATCATGACATGAGACTTGTTGTCAATATTGTTAAATGTCTCTTGACATAAAAATGAAATGACCAACAATAACTACAATGAAAAGGTCAATGTGAAATAATTTATCAAACATGAATACTTACATTAAAGCTCATGAATTTATAAATTTTAAATTAATTTTAATTATTAGAATGTATATCTTAAACATATATGTCAAAAAACACTAAAAAATATAATCTCAAATTATTTTTTAACTTAAAAACTATTTTATGTTATTTATATATTTATATTTATTTAAATTATTTTATTTATAAAAAAAATATTATAATATAAATGATCAAAGACCATGGAGTTCCACTTCATTTTGTACATTATTTTTTATTATTAATATATGTTTTCTTCCAATAAAAAAAAAAAAACCAATGTTAATCACTATACTAAGAGGAAGGACTACTTGTATTTTATTCGAAAAATCATCCTAGAAAAAGTAAACCTTTAAATGAAACTTCAACTTTGAAGTACAATAATATTTGTTCAAGAGCCTCACCAATAAATCATATTATTTCGATCTCACATTTCAGTGCTTTGCAATGATGGTTATATGATACTATTTTATTTTTTTTAATATTATTAAATAATCAGATTTTTTTAATATTTTTTTATGATAGATTATAAAATATGATTTTAAATGTTAGTGAAAAAAATATATGTAATAATTTAACAAGTTATCAAATATAATATTTTTATAAAATATTTTTTTGATTAAATTCATATATCTATAACCATTTAGAGTCACAGATATGGAGCATATATACACATTGAAGAGCCCGAAGATTGGACTTTGTGAAATAAAAATGAAATTATTAAAATGTTTTAGTGAAGTGGAAATTAAGAAAACTAATGCTTGGATGAATTTCCAACTGAAAATTAGATTTACAAAATTAAAGATGAGTATAATCAACACATATACATTGGAAAATAAAGGAAGCCAAAAAGGGAAAGGCAAATCAGAAACTATATGCTTATCGCAACGACTTGGCGACATTTGAAGCAATTGCTAAATAAAACAACCCCAAATCAAGTAGCCAAAGTTGGTGGTAATTCTAGTTTGCTTCAAATGAGGAAAAGAAGACATAGTTAAAAATTAGTGGTGGGTCCTTTAAAAACATAATATTAAGTATTTTATAATCTAAAATAATATTAGTAATTTAAAATAATATTAAAAATTAGTTAATAATAAATTTTAAATGTCTAAATAAATAATTTATAAAAATAAAAAATAATCAATTTATTTAATTTAAAGCTAATTTATATTTAAGTAAGTAATATTATTTTACTTCATTTCATAATAAATTTTAATATATTAAATTATATAATTAATAATAATATCTCTTAAAATTTATTATTTAATTATAAATACAAATATTTAAATAAAAAGATATACTATTTTCTAAATTTTTTTTTTTTTTAATTTTATATTTATTTTTATGTATTTTAAAATATTTTATATAATTTTACTTTACATTTTATTTTTAATTTATATTTTTATAAAAATTAGATATGAAATTGAAAAAAAAACAATCTAATATAAATAATATAAAAATTCAAAAAACTACTGAAAAATTTGTAGTAAAATTTGTTTTTTTTAGAAGTATGACAATTACGGGCAGTGTACAACCACGGCTAGTGCATTACGTATGGGAAAACATTGGAACGGGGGCAGACAGCAATTTTAATTAAGCAGCTAATGATATCGGAAAAAATAATTGCCTGGTTTGAAGCGCATGATATTAAGATCTTAATAACTCTCAGGTTTAGCTATCATTAAGTAACATGTGAAATTTACAAATATTTATTTCATTGCAATTGTAATACTTAGACTGTCGGCGTTCTAATAACCAACATCCCATCCCCCTAAATATAAAAAGGCAGTGAATTTTAAAAAACACCTCAATATGTCACGGAATGTTCCTCAAACCTAGGCTCTAGAAGACAGAGTCTAAATGTAACTCATCAGAGGAAATTGATAACAAATCTGAAAGAGTTGAAAGGACTCTAAAGGAGCAAGGAAAATCTTCTTGGACTGCTCTGGAATGCAAATTCAACTGGAAGCACAAATAAAAAGCATTGAAACTTCACTGTCAAAGGCTTTATCGAATATATACATGTTGCTTCAAAAACATTTAGAGAATAGTAACAACTATACCATACCAAAAGCGTCCGCATCCTCGTTTCCACAAGATGCATTGAAGATTGGAGAACTATACAGCGATGCCTATACAGCTTGAATGTGAATTTACCATACAATACAATCTCATGCGCCATATTAATAGTGTGCAAAATAATGGAGAGAGAAACCCCAAATTCAGCTCAGACAATTAATAGCTACAATTTTCTTTTCCAGAACGTGATTTAAAAACACATAAATGATAATTCTCTCAAAAAAATTATGACATGTTCATCTAAAATATAGACCCCAAACTACACATCCATAGTGAAGAGAGAGAGTAACAAAAGCCTGGAAGAGACAGATTTTGACTTGAATGTCTTCAAATTGAATCTCTAAACTTTTAAGGGATATAAATGTTGCATAATCTTTTCTAAGTTTAAATACAGACAAGAGGAAATCACATTCAAGTTCCCACATCAACCAACTACCTTCTGCATGTAAGTACAATTATAAATTTATAGATGGTTCTTTCTTTGATATATTGAATGCCATAAATTTTGTCTATGCAAATTACCTGAAAGACCATGATGATCACAAAATAATCTCCAAACATCTAGTTGTTTTTGGAGAACTGTAATTGAATGTGATAGTAGAACAATACCATTTGCAAACAATAAGAGAGTATCATTGTTTAACAACTATTGTTTTGCTCATGCCATCTATAATTGCCATTTTGGAATACATCTGCCTAATAATGCCCCAGGCAAATTACTAATATATAGTCCGACAAATCTGGCCAATAGTGGGCATCATTGTTTTACAACTACCGTATTGCCGATGCCATCTGTAGTGCTCATTTTGGTATTTATCTGCCCAATATTGCCTCATACAAAACCATTCTGAAGGTTCAAATATTTGAAGCAAAAACATAACTTAGAAGTTCAAGTCCTTTCTAAGTCCTACAAACAACCTAAGGATTTTGTTTGTTAGCCTTTACCTCCTCAAGGATTACCTACAAGATTCACATGTTTGGTGATTCCTTCTATATCCTGCTCAACCTTTAACTTAGAAGTTCTTTTGTCTCTACCGATTAAGAGATATAATCATCTGCAATTGCAGCTATCCTGTGTGAAAATGTGTCTGGTTTTGAAAGGGGAATGGATAATCTAAAACATCCAAGTGGAAATAAAGCTAAGTTACAGATCCTGGTACTGATTTGGGTTCGGTTCGCATATTCGACCAAAAAAATAATAATATTAAATTGTACAAACATACACCCCTAGCCACCAACCCTTGATGCTGATTTTTTCAATGTTTGGGGGGTTAAGAGTTTTTTTTTTGTTTTTGCCCAATCGTTCCTATTTAACATGTATATGAAAGACTGAATGCAGATGTCTTTGCAAATTTGGTCATCATGCCATATTAAAGAGACTTTTTGTGGGCACATTGTGTTGGAGAATGCCAAGATCAAGAGCATGAAACAAATTCCACAAGTGAATAAAATATGCACAATAGTGTGTCTATCAAATATATAAATGAAGAGTGTATAATACAATGATCAACCCTTGCATATATAGGCAAGGATGAGGAAGTGCGAATGCAGGAGTGAAACTCTAACTACCCCTCTAAAGGTGGGGCACTTGTGAGCTCACTTGACAAGTGGGTGAGCAAGTGTCAATAGATGTCTCAAATCATGAGGACATATGTCTCAATCATGTGAAGTGAGACAAAAGCAAAAGAAACCTAAGTAAACTTAAGCTAGGTGTGAATGGGTCAATTAACACTAAAGCTAAGTAAACTATTTACACTTGCTCACCCACTTAAGTGCAACTTAGGGAGTAATGTATGCACTAATGATGAGTCTCGGTGACTAGGCCATGTTAGGTACTCATGTACAAATATCTCATAAAGTGGAGTAAAGAAGAAAAACCCAGTGGGAAATAAAAACCCCTCTCCAAAAAGAGAAACGATCAATGAAATCAAATGTACAAGTGAACAAGATAAGTGATAGATGGTGGACTCTTGATGAGCCCCCAAGGACTACTTCTAGCACAAAGTACAATGAATGTTCTCTCCATAGGTGAGGAAACACTTCCTCCCAAAACTGATAGTAGAAGAAAAATCATGCAACCTCCCCTCAAGATGATGCCTGTAGTGCTTGTAAATGCTTGACACTGGATGCTGAAGATGATCCACAAACACTGAACAACATTTCTTGCTTTGGGAAGAAACAACATCACAAATGTGTGCAATATGACTTCCCATTTTGGATAGGAATATGCAGGAAGTAAGGTGAATGTCTTTGAATTATGCACATAATCCAAAGACTGAAATGATGCCACTAATGCTTTCAAATGATGCTCAAATATCTCCAAGCCAATGTTGATGTGTGACAAATGTTGATAAGATGGATTAGGTACCATAGAATATTCTAGAATAGGGACCATGATTGTATGGTGATAACTGTACCGATGTGAATCTGATACTGTTGCAAATGATGATAACTCGTGAATTTTTGCACAATCTATCACAATAGAAGTTGATGTAGGTGAGGCAAGAGCAATATCCAAAAATGGCAATGGTGATGCAACTTCATTGAAGCTGTCATCAAATAGAAGACAAATGTCCTCAATAGTGTCATCCAAATTTGCAAGGTGGGATTCTACAAACAAAGATGCTAATGTTTAGTAGATATGCATCCCAATGTGGTGGATCCGAAATGAATAGCAAAGTCCTGATGCGAAGGATCGTTAAAACTCATGAATGAGTCAAACCAGATTCAAATGTAGCAACAAGTGATATGGGTAATGAGATATCAATACAAGTCATCATACTACATTGTTCATCCCCAAATGATGATGTCTCACAAGATGTCCGAGTGAGACTGGATGATGTTTCTACAAGTGTTAAAACTAGAGGATCAGGTAAGGCAATACCATGACTAAGAAGAACTTGCTCGAGTTCCTCAATTCGACGAAACTAACATTCTTCTATTGAATGCCTTTTCTTTCCACAATATCCACATTTGATTTTCCATTTATTAGGAGGATTACGAAGAATACTCAAATGGAAGGGATTTAGTGTGAAAGACATGATCACATGAACCAACAAACTAAAAAGCAGAAACACCTAGATTACCCCCCTTGATTTAGAGAGCACCCCCCCTACTTCATGCCCCTCCGCCCCACTAATGATTAGTCTTTAATCAACTGGCAATTAATTCACTAACCTGGTAGTTACTAGAAACTACTAACAGTCACATAAAATAATGACATTAAATGTAACAATAAAGTGCAAACCACCAAGTTATGGAATTATTGAGAAGAAGTGGAAGGTGTGATCTAATTTGACTGTGTCTTCGTGTTTGTTGGAGGCTTAGTGGAGCAGATGGATGAGGATATTGACAAAAAAGTGGCAAATACACCACCAATGGTGGAACCGTTACATTGACTACAGCATGTTGGCGGAAAAAAATGTCTCATGCCACGCTGCCAAGACAAAAACCCAAAGAATGCTTTTAGATTACACTAAAAGTCGTTAATGGAAGCCGATGGTGGATTCTTTGACTGGTTCAAAGCCATGTGCAAGTGTTTGTGTATGAGTCGAATTGTTAGCCAATGCAAGACATTGATTGCAGAAGCCTAAATTAAATCTGCAGATTCTTTACAGGCTCGATCAACAAATAAAAATAGTAGTTTCTTTTGGCAGAGGGCGCGTGGGGGAAGTGGGTACACTTGAGGGCTGCATGGTGAAAGGGGTTGCTTGTGGTGGCAGGTTGAGCCTGAGTCAAGGGGTCATTTGAAGCAACCAAGCAGCACAAAGATCTTCACACCTTGCAACAATCAGCAACAAAGCATGGGCAAAAATGAAGGCGCCTAGTGAATGGTATGTTGTGCAAGTAGATATATGTAGAAGCCGCCTATGGTCTATATAAGACCATGAGCATAGAAAATATATGGCGTTGTGTTGGAGATGTGGCGCCACCAAGAGTAGAGGCCGCACCGCGGCTTGTTTTGGGTGTTGAAGGGAAGTGTGATCCACAGGCCACTTGGAGGGAGTCCTTCAACCTGCCACAAAAGCTAAACTTTGTAGGTCGTGTGGATGCTTAGCTTCTTGAAACAGCAAGGCAATGGAAAGGAGATATGTAGGCAACTGTTGATTTGGGCTGGCATGCAGGTCTGAAGCCTCTTTAAACTCTATATTGCAACCTCCCAAAGGAAATTGCAAGCTGGAGTTTCAGGGTGAAGAGCGTGGTTCGGTTGAAACCTCCAAACCATGACAAGAATACAATGTGCTCAATGATTCCACGAACTAGTGATAATAAATCATGTAGAGCCACCAAAATGAGGCCACAAAAACTAAAAATAGGCCAAAATGGCCAAGATACATGCAACAGGCCAAATTAGCCAAGATTTATTGCGAGATTACAATGAGGCCAAAATGGCGGCCAAAAGGCCATGGTGAACTCTGTTCAACCAACAATTACTTGTTCTCCAAAACCAAAAACCGGCATAAACCAAAAATGAACTGTAGAATTACTTTTATTTCCTCTTTTGTAACCTCCTCACCACCTTTTCTTGAAATCCTCCTTATAACTTTTAATTTAATTCTTTTAAAGAATTAATCTTTATTTCACCCAAAAGTGACAATAATTTTTTAATTAACTTTTTTCCCAGCAACTTAGTCACTTTTGCTCACAATTAAAATAATTAATTTAAGGTGCCTTTTTTTATTTATGATTTTTTGATAACTTAAAAATTAATTATTTAATTAATAAATATTTCCTGCACAATCAACTGAAAATGCGAAAAAATACAAAACCCAATCAGGAGTGATATATGAAGGTATCAAGATGCAACAACTCATTGGAAATATCAAACAACCCCTCTAGTGATCACCACGAAACCCAAAACTAATTACAATGCTGATGTAACCAAAAACGAGGACACTACAGTGCGCCCTTCCCAAAGAAGGATTGTCCCCAAGCAATTTCAACATGACCACAAACTTACCTAACTGAATCAAACTAAAACCAAATGTGATCCCAAGGTCCCAATTCAATCTCTAGAAAAAAACCATCAAGTTGTCGTTGTGCCACTCTAATAAAAACTGTCAACTCATCATGCCATGTGCTCACCTCTCTTGTGACCAAAAAATGTAGTCATCAACAAAACTCGAATTAAAATACCTGCGAGAACTAAAATCTATATCATGAAGAATCTCCTGCCAAGGCACATCAGTGAGGTCCACATCTACAATCCCTCTGCCTAACACGATCCTAGGCAACAAGACAAACACTATGATCAACAAGAGAGAATCGTCCTAAACGTCAATCATCATGGAGTACCAAAAATGATGTAGATGAATCCCCGATAAACTGTTTATTAAACAAGTGAGAACAATATCAACTTTGAAATTAGTTGTCTGAGAAATGCTTCCCCTGTCACAAACTAATAGCATCTCATTAACACTCAACTTTTGAGTGCCAAAGTGGCTTTCCCATGCACAACAAATTACACAAATGGCTACAATCACCAATGCAACATCTGGAGATACATAGACCGGCAACTTGGAAGAATTGCCACAACCATTACTCACCAACGTGGAAATAAGGGATAACTGAATCATATCTGATAAATCTTCCACACTTTGCTGCCATATAATCTACAAGTACAAAAAATCAATCAGCTCATCAACTAATTTTGTCAAAATCAGAATATTATAATGTTGGAACAGCAGCTGCAATGATGAAAAACTCTTGTATGCATTGGATAGGTGAGCATGGAATTGATAGAAAAGACTTCTACAATGTCTGGACTATCTTCACCATTAAACTTCCACCGAAAAATACTCCACTCATTGGCTTGACATACTGACCAAACCACATGTCTGCAATTAACCGAAATCAAGTGTTGACTCATTGAGAAATGGACAGCAGCTTCAAATCTGCAATCTTGCCTAATGCCCATCCATAAAATAGATTCTAAAAGTCCATAACCCGAATCTTGAGTCATTACCTCACAACTAGGAATTTTACCCGGATCCCATGTCTTGTGGTCATCACCAACCATAACACTGAAATTGGGAAGTGTTTCATCCCCCATCACAAAGAGTGGATTATCAAAAGTGGACTCTGCATCCCACTCAAAAAGATGACTATTGGTAAACTGAAAAAAAAAATCTATTTTCTTGATCCAACCGATCATCTTGTTGTTCCAACTCTGCTCTTGCCAACTTGGGAATTTACTCTAAATCAAAATCAGCATAGAGCCTATCAAACTTATCTATTACTTGTTTGATTTCCTTAGCTCTTTCCTCATTTTCTTGCTACTTAAACTATTTTGCAATAGCTAGCTAGCTGGATTTCTGCTTCTTGAAGAGCCATTTGAGTACTCTCAAAAGAATCTTTAGTAGATTTAAGCTCTAAGGTGAGCTTATCCACTTCTTGCTCTTTTCCTCTCGATGTAACAAGATTTTTTTCTGTAAGCTTGATGGAATGATCCCTGTCGAAAGTAAGCTCAAGAAATCTGATTTCATAGTTCCTAAAGTTTCTTTGACTACTTGCAAGTCTGCAAGAGAAGACCCTCATTCCATACCTTTTTGTCACCTCTCCATTTGGGCCTTCCAAAAGAGATCTTCAATGAACTTGTGTGTGTGGTCAAAACGTGTTAGGGCTGCAACAATCATATCTTCAGTAACTTTCATTTGTTTCTTCAAATCACATGACTCATTGGGCCAATGACCAACCTCAACTTCATATAATAAATTTTCTGATTTGTCTTCAATAACACGCCTCTCAATATCAGCCACCTTTATTGCATCCTCTTTGCATAATTCATGTTTTGAAGTTAGAACAGCACTATATTCAGAAGGAACTTTATCCTCTGTTGTAACTTCCTTTTCTATATGAGCACTAATCTCATGTTCAATTGATAAATCTCTTCTCCACAACTTGTTCACTCTACTCAATTCTGATTTCATCAAGGAAACATCCTTATTTACACCAAACTTTTCATCAAATTTGGAATTTTCCAAGTTCATTATTCTACTTTCCAACACTTCATTTTGAATGGCGTGGTCATGCATTAAGAAACTAATCTGTTTGCTAATCTGATTTCTAGTTCCTAAAGGTGTTGTCAATGTCATCATAGGCCTTATAATCCCCACCGGATTGATCTGAACTTGCACTCCATGCTGCTGTTTTGTATTGCTTTCTATGTCCAACTGTAGTTACATGCATGTTTGAGAGGTCATCTTGTGGCTCTATCATATACTTCTCAATTCTCATGTGTCAAGGTACCTTCTCCATCCCAATGTTCTGCAAAGAACTCCTCTTCATCCACCTGTTCCTTCATTAACCAAGAAAGGTTTCAGCTTCATCTCACACTGAACAATTATCTTTTCAGCTAGTTCTTGTTCAACTGATAGGATTCCATGATCACCCTTCTTCTTGTTAGCCAATAAGATAGAAAAAAGTGATTGAGGCACATCACTTTCATTAATGACCAAAACCATAATGATCTTTTCAGACTGTAGCAAAGAAAAGGTGAAACATTTTGTGAATCAAATCGTCCATTTCCAAGTCCACATAATGTTATTAAATCTAAGTTTTGCAAAAGTTTCAAGTATGGCAACCCTTCTAGAAAAATGAGCAAATGTGATATCATTAATATCCTGGAAACTATCCACCAACAACTGAATTATCTCTTTCATTGTGTTATCATCGTAAGCAGCTTTAGGCGCTGAAATTCTGATGATTTCACTCAAACATTAGGTGGCCATGAGTCTTATCCCTTTAATATGTGTTTCACCCACTTATGCTGACTTAAGGAATTCACTATATGAATTAAGGCTGCTTGCAACACCAGAGAAGGTGACTGCTCCAGTATGATCAAACACTCTTCTACCTCTTTCAGATTGTTGAGAATAGTTGAGATAGATATCCAAGTTTGCCACCTACATCCAAGAGTATTTCAACCAATACCTTTACGAGGGTTTCTGTCCTCCAAAAGGTTGTGGTGAATTCTATTCAACCAACAATTACTTGTTCTCAAAAACCAAAAGCCAGCATAAATAAAAAATGAACTCAAATGCGGAAAATACAGAACCCCATCGGGAGTGATATTTGAAGGTGTTAGGATGCAACAGCTGATCGGAAATATGAAAACAACCCCTTTGGCGATCACCACAAAACCCTAAACTAATTACAATGTTGACGTAACCAAAAATGGGGACATTACAAGAATTCAGGAAAACTTTAATCAAGCAACATGAAGACACCCTCGTTACAAGAACTAATCCGAATCTTGATGATTGTATTACATGACACATTTATCATCAAAAAAATCATTTTTGTCAAGTTAAAGTTAGAAATAATCATTTTTGGGGCAGAGGGGCTAGCTCGATTGGCTAAAGCATCATGTTGCAGGCAAGGGGTCACGAGGTCTAATCCCCCAACCCCCCGTGGTACCAGAGGGCGTGTGAGGGCGTGTCGCACCATCACCAATCATGTAAATTTTTTTTACCAAACACACTGCAGTTTATAGGGGGGCTACCTAATTCCTCCATTCTAAAAATAAAGAAAGTCATTTCCGGTCAAATCACATATCATCATAATCACATGTCATCATGTCAAAGTCCAATAATTCCTGCTTGTAGATTGTCCATAGTGGTAAATTCTTGATTGATGGTGACTAGAATGTGGGATGTGGATGTTGGAAAGGAATGAAGTAGTCAAAAATGCATATGAAAAATTAAAAATCAGTCGCCACTTCTAGAAAAGCTTTATCCTCTTTCCAAAAGCAGTTTTGAAAGTTTGAGGCCAACATCAAGACAAAATCAAGAAAGAGAAAACAAATAATCCAAGTCAACATTTTGAACATTGACATTTCAACACAAGGAAATTGTCCAAAATCAAAGTGGAACCTTTTTATTTTTTAAGAGGAGATAAAATAAGGTTTGTGTCAGCATCTGAAAAAGAAAACCAGCACAAAGAGAATCACCCCATGGAGAATAATACACATCTTGGACAGCAGAATCAGCAAGGAAAAAGGCACACCTTTTTGGCATTGGATGACTTAGTATGAGGCATTTATAAATTATAAAGCGTGTTTTCTCTAAATGTTTGTCATCTTTTAAAAAGTGCAGCCAAGGTTAAGAGAATGCACTTGAGTTAAAAAAAACTATAAAGTACACAACACTTTTTAGCAAAGAACATAGTAAAAAGTTCCTCCAAAACAATAAAGAGGTCAGCTTTCAAGCATGAAATTGCCATGGCTGAATACTCAAGTTCAATTGCTTAGCATATCATCATGACTAAAAAATTTAGAGTGTTTTCAAAATATTCACTATGATCAAAACACAGGAAAAGCTTTATCAGTCAATCCAAAGTCTATTTTTAACCTTTGCTATTTTTACCAATCACCTTTTTCAAAGAGAAGAGCATAAAGTGATGCCTTCAATTCAATAAGTTAGAATTATGTGCAATTAGGGTATTACCAAATATTTTTCTATTGTTGAATTCAAAAATAATATGATTAGGAAGTACACTAGGTGGAAGTGCCCCCTATTGAATGGGCCAAATTAATGTTTGATGGTTCTTCAAAAGGGAATATGGGGTTGGAAGGAGTGGGGGATATTACCAAAAATGACAAAGGTAAAATGATTGAAAGCTATGTTGTCTTCATTGGAAGGAAAACTAACAATGAGGCCAAGGCCATTGTCGTATGGTGGGGGTAAAAAGAGCTATCTCTATAAGTATCCCTAATTTATATATTGAGAGGGACTCAAAATTGTTAGTGATCTAATTAAGGTAGAGGTGACTCTGACTTGGAAATGAGTGATCAAATATTAGATATTTGATCCATTCTAAAAAAATTAGGAAATATATTGTTAACCATGTGTGTTGAGAGGGAAATAGAGTTGAAAATGGCTTAGCTGATGTTGGTCTTAATTCTAACAACTATAATCACTAGATAGTTATCATTGTTTCCAAACTTTGTTATTGATTCAATATTGAAGTACTTATAAGCATGATGTTATGATTTATCTAAGGATCTATCTAAACACCAAGGTTAATTATTTTAATGAGTGTTTTAATCACATGGTTTCTCATTACTCTTACAATGGATCTCCTTAACTCCAAATTATGATTATTATTTTTCATTTCATTTGAGTTTCATTAGAAAATTATTATTGAGCATTTTGAATTTGGTGTTAAGAGTCCTAGTTTGATGCACGTTTGGGTTGATATCTCAATTTTAATTTGCATGCTATCCTCAATTTTAATTTCAATTATGAACTTCAAGTGTTGTTTAGGAAGATTTTTTTAGGGTTTTCTTTCCACGGGAGGGGAAAGAATGCATGTGGATCCTTCCTCTTGTGATAAATTACAATGTGATGCTACTATGTGGGAATAATTCCTTCAGTTATTTCTAGGAAATGAAAAGTTATGACAAGGTCCTTTTTTTTATCATTTTTCTAATTCTTAGAACTAGAGAAAGTGGTGTTTGGTGGAATTATGTTTAATGTTACTAAAGAGATTATTAGTCATGCTATAGGGGTTGCCTTGACTTGTGAGGTCAAAAAACTAAAGAGGTAAGGTCGTAGCAAAGAAAATGATTTTATTGAATGTTTTCTAGAAGAGGGTGAATATTTGACCAAGTACCATAATGGCTTAAAAATAGTCGATCTTCCTCACCCCTGGAACTATGTAAGTTGGTATCTTATTAAATGCTTTACTCTAGAAGGTATATTCTCCATTTTCCATGATTACTATTTCCCTCTTCTAGATCATCTTGGACACTAGAATGTTATAAATTTTCCTTTTGATGTCCTCCCATCCTTAGACAATTTCATTCTTGATGGTGATAAACCTCCTTTGCACCAAGGACTAATCCATTGCTTCTACCAATTCAACCTCATCTTACCCTATCTTGGCTTTAACCTCTTCTATTATTATAGCTCAAAATAGGGATAATGAGGTGGTTGATGGTCCTTTGGATGATAAACATGTTAATGAGTCCCCTACCTAATAGTCTAGATTTCAAGCCTCCATTTTGAAGAACCCTCTTCTTGCTACTCAAAAAGGGAATAATCATCAAGTGAAGGATCCTATTATTCTTAAAGTGAATTCAAATCCTCCCCTTCTAAAAGGTTCTACCCCTATTGGTTAAACCCATGTGTCTCATCGTAATGCTTAAAATAATTTGTTTCCTATTATAAAACCCCCTCAAAAAGGTGTTAAGACCATTGTATATGTTGGGAATAGGATGTCATTTAATTGCAATCCTAAAACATATTTCATGTATCTCCTAAGTCCTTGGAAAGTGTTCCCCAACACTAGGATTAGAAAGAGATTAAATTTGAATGAAATGAACATGTTAATTGACATTTGTAATTAATTCTAAATGATAGGAACATGTCAAAGCTCATTATTGTCTATTTATTACAGCAAGTTGAAGAGAGTTCTATCAAATTTTATTGCAAGTTGTGAAGAAGAATTGTTGAAGGAAAAAGAAGCATCTCAAGCAAGGATTGATAAAGAATTATTGTAATCTTATTCTAAGGTTGAATAATACAAGCACTATTGATTCTAGTAGTGGAGTTTTTTCCCGAAAGGGTTTCTCCATGGTATATGTTGTGTCACTTCTATCTTATGGTCTTATTCTTCTACAATCTTATGTCTACTTCTACAAATGTTAAAATGAATCTAAACAAATAACCATCTACAAATAATTTGTAACAAAGAACACTTAATTAGATCTATAGTATAATAGTTTAACAAGTTCTAAAGCTACATAATTACCTTCATTTTCAACATTTGGTATCAGAGCTCATGGTTGGGGTAGAGTTTGGGACGCCTTTCTCTTAAAATTTTGAAGGTCTTTTGGTTGTAGTGGGAGCTTTTACTATTGTATTAGTGCTGATTTTGGAAAATAAGTTTGTTACAATGAGTTTTAATTCTTGTTTAGATATTGAAAGATTCAATGGATTTAATTATGAGATGTGGAAACTAAAAATAGAGGATCTCCTTGAAGAGAGAGATCAGTGGTTAGTTGTTGGTAATGAGACAAAGTCACCTACAACGATGCCAGATGAGGATTGGGTTAAGCTTGATAAGAAGGAAAGAGGGACCATAAAATTATGTCTTGTTGATGTTGTTCTCTTAAATGTTTCAGAAGAAACTACTGCATATAAATTGTGGAAGAGAATAGGTGATATTTATCAAACTAAAAGTCTTACTAATAAGGTGTATCTGAAAAGGCAGTTGTATTCTTTAAAGATGAAAGATGGTGATTCTGTTGTAAATAATTTGAATTCTTTTAATTTGATTCTAAATCAGTTAGCATCTATAGATGTAAAGCTAGAAGGTGAAGATAAATGCATTTTGTTACTTTGTTATTTACCAGAATCTTGGGAAAATCTAATTGTTGCTATCAGTGGTAGTGGTGCAAATCTGAAGATGGACAATATAATTCCTACTCTTCTATCAGAGGAGATGAGGAGGAAGTCTAAAATGAAAATCCAAGATGCCTTGTTTGTAAAAGGTAGACCTGAGAAAAAGGAACCTAAGGGAGACAAGGAATGGAAGGGTAAGTCCGAAGGACAGAGTAAGGTAAAGTGTTGGAACTGTGGGAAACTGGGACATGTGAAGAAGGATTGTAAGAACAAGAAAAAGAGTTATGATTCTTCTATAGAGGAATCCTCAGATGACGGTAATCATGCATTGATCATTTCATGTAAAAATGTTAGTGATGACTCTTTGTTTGATGTTAAAGAGTGATCTTCATGAAGAGGATGGTAGTCATGATGCCATGTGTAGCTCGTACCACAGTTTAGTGGGAGTTGTTGGTAGTGACGTGGATGCATCATTGGTAAGGTTATCTTCATGTAATTGGGGATATGTTTTTTCTTGTTTTAGAGTGGTTGCTATTATGTCATGGTTTACTCTTGATACGCATTTAGAGTTTGGCATGGTACTTGTTCTCTTGAGACTAGGATGTTTGTGTATGTTATGATGAATGTGATCTCCTTGGAGGAGATGGTTAGATCATGTTGTCATTCATGATTGGAGCTTTGACATTGATCTTGTGTATTTCTCTTATGTATTGGGTACATTAATCATTTGCTTGATTACTTCATGATAGTGCTACGTTGCATTTAGAGTTTTGCATGGATTGGTTGGTTACAAGTCCTCATGGATACTTGGAGAAATAGGTGAGGCTTGAATTCTCTTATGGTAAGAGATATATGTTGGAATGGTTACTTGTAAGAAAATATTTTTCAACAGTAAAGAACGAGAATCCTACACCTTGGTTGGACGTGAGTTCAACACACTCGGCGATTTCACATGCCTCCAAAGAGGCAGTTTGGTTACAGAGACTTGGGAAAGGTATTGGTTTTAATTGAAAGTAATTTAAACTTGAATGTGATAGTCAGAATGCTATTTTTTAAGCCAAAAATCCTATGTATCATGCTTGTACTAAGCATGTTGATGTTCAGTATCACTTTTTGCGAGAAATGGTTGAGAGTGGGAAGGTATTAATTAAGAAAGTTGACACTTTGATTAATGTTGTAGATTATCTTATGAAACCAATTCCTACAAATAATTTCTCTTGGTTTTGAGTATTAATCATTTGCTTGGAGCTTCATGATTATGCAGGTTGCATTTGAAGTTGGCATGGATTGATTATTTGGTGCAGGAAGGCCATTGGCCATGAGTCCTGTACTTGATTTATAATAATGATTCCTTGTTTAGAATAATTGCAATGTATAATGTCAAGTGGGAGAATGTTGGGAATAGGATGTCATTTAATTGCAATCCTAAAACATATTTCATGTATCTCCTAAGTCCTTGGAAAGTGTTCCCCAACACTAGGATTAGAAAGAGATTAAATTTGAATGAAATGAACATGTTAATTGACATTTGTAATTAATTCTAAATGATAGGAACATGTGAGGATTCCCAAGAAGAGCTCCTAAAAAATAGGAGCACATGGGGCGCCCACATGGAAGGTGGAACCCACCGTGAGTTAAGTTAACTGTTTGGAGAAAAAGATAACACTTCAGTGATGCATGTAAAGATCCTAGAAGTTAGGGATTGATGTTTACATGCATGGAGTTTATGTTCATGGAGTTTAGTTTAGTTCAGTTAATATTAGTTTAGTTCAATTCAGTTCAGTATCAATTCAGTTTAGTTCAGTTCAATTATGGTCCAGTTATCTTCAGTTGCATGTAGTTAGTTTGAGTTACATGTTAGTTGACTTTAGTTGACTTGAATTGCATGCTAATGACTTGAGTTGCATGACAGATAACAGGTGACTACTTTCAATTCACAGGGGATGATCAGTCATGCATGATATTTGCATGAATGGTGGAGAGATATGTTTCAATTAACAGAGATTGACTTGGACCCACCTTGGGCGCCCAAGTTGGCATCTTGGAGTTAACACTTTTGCATGAGAAGATATTTTATAAGGCTAAGTTAAGTGGGCCCATTCTTGGGCGCCAACTTTGAGGAGAAGCTTACAAGATATCTTTGGAATCAACGTTGAGTTATGATTTCAGTTTGGGACGCCCAAATTGATGAAGGACTTGGTTTGATATTGTTTTTCACAGAAGAACTCTACTTGCAAAGAATAGGCATAGGTTTTGTGAGATAAACTTTGTGCTTTGTAATTGTAAACTCTTTGGAGTTTACAAGGCTCATTATTGTCTATTTATTGCAGCAAGTTGAAGAGAGTTCTATCAGATTTTATTGCAGGTTGTGAAGAAGAATTGTTGAAGGCAAAAGAATCATTTCAAGCAAGGATTGATAAAGAATTATTGTAATATTATTCTAAGGTTAAATAATACAAGCACTATTGATTCTAGTGGTGGAGTTTTTTCCTAAAAGGGTTTCTCCACGGTATATGTTGTGTCACTTTTATCTTTTGGTCTTATTCTTCTACAATCTTTTGTCTACTTCTACAAATGGTAAAATGAATCTAAGCAAATAATCATCTACAAAGAATTTGTAACAAAGCACACTTAATTAGATCTATAGTATAATAGTTTTACAAATTCTAAAGCTACATGATTACCTCCATTTTCAATAGTATAGACCCCTGCTACTAAGAATAATGAGAAAATAAAGTATCCTACATTTCATTTGAAGCCTACCCTTCTAAAAGGTTATATCCTTGTTAGAAAAAACCCTATGCCTAATTTGAATGTGCATAAGTCTTTGGCTCCTATTTTTAAAGGTGATGGTCCTATTGTGTAGTCTCCTATTTCTAAATCTAATGTGAAAGTCAAGCCTCCTACTCTAAAGGATTTGATCCATGTTGAGTAACCTAGTAAAAAGAGAAAAATAGCTCCAAAATTTATCATGTTATATCTTAAAGGGGATATTGCTAACTATTTTGTTGATTTACCCTGAAAGATTAAGGGGGTAGTCATAAAAATATCAAAATTAAGTATGATATTGCTAGGTTGACTATTAATACTAAGTTTGTAACAAATGAGGTTGAATAGACTACTAATGACAAGCCCAACATGAAGAACTATATTCAATAAGGGAAGTTAATAAGAAAAGCACTATTGATTTTAGCATGCCTAAAAGTGGAAGATTTGCTAGACTAGCTAGCAATATTAATCAAACTATGAAGAAAGATAATTTGGAAGCCAGGAGAGGTTTCAAGCAAGTTACTAAAAGGAACATTATGGAGGAGACAAGTATTGACTCTAGTTCCATCCCTCATTTCTAAAAGCACTAATAGTGTTTTTAGTGAGAATATAGATTCTCTTGAGGAATCTAAAAATATCCTTTCTCATTCCTATGTCCCTATTGATCTACTTGAAGAAGATGAAGTGGTTGCTAAGGAACATAATTAAAATAGTTGTAATATTAGGTGGACTAAATATGCGGGAGGTTCTAGATGAGGTTCTCCAAAAAAGTGGTGTTTTATTAAAAATAAATAATAATCCACTAATAGAAATTTGTTTGCTCTCTTGTGACAAATGTCTACCTCATGTTCAGCTCTCACATCAATGGGCATTGGCTTATCTCACCAATGTATCATTTGATACAATAAACCCCCCTCTTTTTTCATGTTTGCAACCAATAAGTAGTAGATTTTAGAGATTTCTTTTATTTTAGAGGAAAAAATATAGCCTTAATGTTATTGCACCTGAAATTTTTGAAAACCAATTGAGATCTCTTCAATATAAGTGTACTAAATATGATCAAACCCTTCTTGAACTATCTAAATATCATCTAGCTCATGATTATTTGTAATATTTTTGGAAGCCGCATAAAATTTTCTACCTTTCTAATCATCCCTCTTGAAATATTAGTTAAATCTATAATTTCTTGTTCCCAATACTCCTTAACCCAATTTCTGAAAGAAGAAAGACTTTGATATTTTTTTATTTTTGTGAGAGGCAATGATGAAAGATCGCCTGAAGATAGAGAACATTTGATGTAATTTTTCTCTCAAGGTGAAGCAAAGGAACTATCACCTTTTATTGTGAGTATATAATAGAAATTTAAACTCCCATCAATCCTGAAACCCTTGGTGAATTTAAAGTTGTCAATGATGTAATTGATATAAGCATGTAACCACTCTTGATGTCCAAACCAAGTTTCCAACTTCAAATTGTGTCGTGAAAATATATCTTATGTTGCTTTGGCTTCTAAGGGAGAGAGGGAGAGAGTCAAGGGACTCCTCAAAATACTCCAAAAAAAATGAATACATCTCCTCCAACATAGCATCTAGCCACTTATTAACAAAGAAAGTGAATCTTAGAAAATAATCTACCAAATCAACAATGACATTATTTATATGAAATTTGAATGTATTGGTTGCTTTCCCAACATTAGCCTTCATAAAAATTTATTCCACGTAAATTTGTAAGAATGTTGTCTTCATTTTCTCCTTTATTTCTCATGAACTCCACCATGTGGGTTGTCCTCCAAATTAAATATAATCTTCCTACCAAATGTGTAATCTTCAAGTATAAGTAGGACATAATCTCACAAATGGAAGAGCCCATTTGTGTCCACAATTATCCTAAATAAGAATCCTTGTGAATTTAAATGTGCACCATAAATTCTTGGTGTAATTTCCTTTTTGTTTATGTTGTCTTATAACAAGGATTGTTTTCTAGCTCTATCCACCCACTTTCTAATTGATTAGGTCATTGATCCAAAAATTGATCACTTTAGTTGAACCATGAAATCAAGGCTACAAGTTCACCCACAACTAATATGATACCCATATCAAGGATGCAAGTCTCTCATAGCAAGTTACAAAGGCTAAGGCCTACACATTCACTTACAATGGATGCCACACATGGTAAGACTATTCTCAAGTCACCTACAACAACATAAGAGTGGTAGGATTCACTTCAAAGCCATCTTTTCTTCCAAGATCCAATAATAACACATGGAGTAGCTTGACATTATTAATTTCACTAATATTATAAGTGTGGTCAAATTTGTAGTGCCGCTTGCGACAATGATACAAATTCAAAAGAAAGGAATGATCATAGGCTAAATTGAGGTTGTAAATGATCAAGGATTTCAGCATTATCTACCAAGGTGAAATGCCACATAGAATGTTTGGTTGGAAATAGTAGAATTGGAGGTGGTAGAAAAGAGGAAATTAAGGGACAACGTATTTAGCAAAAATAGTTAAGGTAGGTTATTTCCATTGGCCAATAGTTGTGTGATTCTATGCAAGCAACTTTGGTGGTAGTTGCACACTTGCTTAATAACCCTCATAGCAATCATTAACCTTCATTAACAAGTATCCATTATCCTTCATCAATGATTACCATTCCCATTTATATGCAACCATTTACATCTTGTAAGATGGTGGAAGATAGAGCAATGGGTATCTTTGGTGTGAGTAGTTTAAGTAGACATTTTGGCAATTGCTAGTGATAGTCGTCTTGGAGGGAATCTTATATTTTGAAAGAATCCATCCTCTTGTTTTCATGCATGTCCTTTCACTTTCCAATAGGTGTGTGATTCACCTACTAGATCATTTGTTTCCTTCCTAGGAAGCATTACTCTCTTTTTTATGGTCGCAACTAAATTGTTGACAATGATAGCTAGGGCAATAACTATTATATTATTAACAACAATTCTAAAAAAATGGAATTTGTAGGCATAAGGTGAAGAGATGAAGAATAATATGGATCGATGGGGAAGAAGGAGAACCTTGATTATATAGCCTTAGAAGCCATATGAACAAGACTCCCCCTTCTTTTGGAAAATTTGGTAAGCAAGTTTGTGCAAGAGTTAAGCCATTGAAAGATGACAGTTTTGGGAGGTTGGATGAAGAATAGAGTTGTACTCCCACTAGTAGAGAACCATATCCATGCAAATTGGGCCTATGAAGATCCATTCATGGTAGATTTTTTCTTGACTTGGTTCATATATTATTATCTTCATGGGGAAGCATAGGAAAATCTTGGAGCCTTGTTACACACAAGGTACAAACCAAGAGTGTGATTAAATTCATGGTGCAAGTTGGTAAAGTGACAAAGTTATGTGGATTTGGTTGGTTTATAGAGAGCCAAAGCCATGTGATTTCATTAGTTAATTGAGACTAGTTGGTAGATATAATATGTTGGAGGAAGAAGAGGCACAATGTTGCAAGTGTGGAAAAATAGCACCTTTCCATCATCCCATTTAATGGAAGTTGCATGTGAAATCACTTGAGATTGCTATAAAGAGATTCCAGATTGTTGTAAGTGGGTAACAAAACCTATGCACAAAAGTGTTGGCATTCATTATCCACCACTATAAATAGGGTTGCAATTCATGATCATCTTCAAGACAGGTTATGGCATGTAAGTTCCATTAAGAAATTATAAAAATGTATGACTTTGGATTAATGATATGAGGACCATAGCTCACTATTCCTAGAGGTTTTTTTAGATAATTAAAGGGTTTATCCATACTCATTATTGCATTGCATATTGTTGTGTGCATGATGCAATATTTATTTCCATATTTAAGATTTTATCATTTGATCCTATAATTTATGTCATGGATATTAGAAGCCACTATACATGGTTAAGTGCATGTAAAAATATTTTAAAAGTATCTCACTTTAGAAACCATGTGATGTACCAAAGAATGGCATTGGTGCCCCAAGTTTATGGATCAAATGGTATCAAAGCTTTATATTCTTATTGGAGAAGTGATGTAAGAGAAACCACAAGGGTTCACATGATTCAAGGATCACCTATAGCACCAATTACCTTCCACTCAAGAGAGAAGCAATGATAATGCTCTATTGCCAAAAATGATACAACACAACCTTAATTATCAATATATGATACTTTATGTACAATGAGGGAACCCTTGTATATATAGGAAAGGGTGATGAGAATAAGGACAAAATAAGATGATATGTATCTTAATATTATGACATGAGACACAAAGATTAAAATCCCCAAGTAAACTTGACTAGTTTGAAAAGGTCCTAAAAGGAAATTGGATAGGTAGAAAACCTCATTCACACCAACACACCCTTAAGTGCAACATAGGGAGAATGAGAAAATGTACAAAATCTCAAGAAAATGGAGAAAAACTAATAAAAATTATGTCTTCAAAAGAGAAGATAAAAAGGAGAAAAAAGAAGGAATGACTCAAGATGGACCCCCTAAGGATAACTTCATAAATGCATAAAATATTCTCTATAAATTATGAGAAGCTAGAACCCCGTGTGAAGAAAATTCACCCTATGAGAAAGAAGAAGAGAGACCATGCAACCCCTTGAACACATAATCTCCTACACTTTGGTATACACTTGACATTGAATGTTGAGCAACATTTCTCCCCTTGGGAAGAAAAAAAATCCAAGATATATGAATAAATTATTCTCATGCCAAATAGGAATATGAGAATAAAACTTAGAATATGTCTTTCTCAAATGTCACCATCTTGGTGTCAAAGGACAAGCCTAACCATGAAGAAGGTGACAAGCCTCTACCATGTGGAAATTAATGAAGAACAAGATGCATAGAAAATGATGGATCCTCCAAATGTTGCTCAAGAATCTCAAATCCAATACCAATTTTTGACCAAAACAGGTGGAGAAGGAACAAGAGGGTCTAAATGTGTCCTTGTGACATTTAAAGAAGATGATGCAATTCCATAGGAGCTAACACTACATAGGATATAAATTCCCTCAAAGACATCCTCCAAATCTACAAGATGGGACTCAAAATAAACCCGATATATCTATCAAGTACTCTTCCCAACAATTTGTATTTGGAAGACTAATATGAAGACCCTACTATCCTTAATCATGAGATTCCCATCTAAAGCAACATTTAACTCTAAAGAAGCATAAAATGAATGTGATCTCAATGAATATCGTACAACTATATTGGCCATCCCATTTAAGATGTTTAAATAGGAGCACTTGTAAATGAATATGTCAATATTGGAATCCAAGAGTCCTTAGCCTTAGGATAGTGACTTGAAGTTAAAGAAGATAAACCCTCTAAATATGGATTGTGAGCCACATAAGCCAAAGAATTAATGGACATCTCTTTAGTAGGAAAAGGAGCATCAAAAAAAGCCTTAATATCATCATAGTGTTCAAGACTTTCTAAATAAGAAAGCTCCTCTATTGTATCCTCATTATGGTAGGTTATCAAAATCATCTAGTACAAGAATATCCATAACAAGAGCTACTAGAAATGGACAATGATCAAAGTCTCCATGTATCTCCCAAATTCTAGTACAAAGAGTGTGAAGGCACTTAATATGTGAGATAAAATAGTGTCAAGATCAACACTATAACCAATCAATCCTAGGACATGATTATTCATATTAGCCCATACTTGTTTCCACCGTGAGTGTTTGGTCCAAGGGCAAGTCTAAATAGATGGGGCAAAAAATATAGCCACCTAAGATGTTTCAAGATGTTGCCTTGCTAAGACATAGTTTCCTTTGTTCATGATAATAATGAAAGGATAAATTGAAACCCCAATATTGACTAAGATACACTCCTCATGAATCAATTAGAGATCAAACTAGCTGGGAATGGAACCTCCACAACAACAAAAAATAAGGGTTGTGTATTTGTAATTTTTTTAAAGTACAAGTCAAAGTATAAAAATCTAACTTCAAACTAAAAATAATAAGTACCTAGTACAAGATTTGGAAAAACCG
>VDFB02259724.1:35162-81359 GCA_007258455.2 Sequoia sempervirens | reverse complement strand
AAGACTAGGCATAGGTTTTGTGAGATAAACTTTGTGCTTTGTAATTGTAAACTCTTTGGAGTTTACAAGGTTCATTATTGTCTATTTATTGCAGCAAGTTGAAGAGAGTTCTATCAGATTTTATTGCAGGTTGTGAAGAAGAATTGTTGAAGGCAAAAGAATCATTTCAAGCAAGGATTGATAAAGAATTATTGTAATATTATTCTAAGGTTAAATAATACAAGCACTATTGATTCTAGTGGTGGAGTTTTTTCCTAAAAGGGTTTCTCCACGGTATATGTTGTGTCACTTTTATCTTTTGGTCTTATTCTTCTACAATCTTTTGTCTACTTCTACAAATGGTAAAATGAATCTAAGCAAATAATCATCTACAAAGAATTTGTAACAAAGCACACTTAATTAGATCTATAGTATAATAGTTTTACAAATTCTAAAGCTACATGATTACCTCCATTTTCAATAGTATAGACCCCTGCTACTAAGAATAATGAGAAAATAAAGTATCCTACATTTCATTTGAAGCCTACCCTTCTAAAAGGTTATATCCTTGTTAGAAAAAACCCTATGCCTAATTTGAATGTGCATAAGTCTTTGGCTCCTATTTTTAAAGGTGATGGTCCTATTGTGTAGTCTCCTATTTCTAAATCTAATGTGAAAGTCAAGCCTCCTACTCTAAAGGATTTGATCCATGTTGAGTAACCTAGTAAAAAGAGAAAAATAGCTCCAAAATTTATCATGTTATATCTTAAAGGGGATATTGCTAACTATTTTGTTGATTTACCCTGAAAGATTAAGGGGGTAGTCATAAAAATATCAAAATTAAGTATGATATTGCTAGGTTGACTATTAATACTAAGTTTGTAACAAATGAGGTTGAATAGACTACTAATGACAAGCCCAACATGAAGAACTATATTCAATAAGGGAAGTTAATAAGAAAAGCACTATTGATTTTAGCATGCCTAAAAGTGGAAGATTTGCTAGACTAGCTAGCAATATTAATCAAACTATGAAGAAAGATAATTTGGAAGCCAGGAGAGGTTTCAAGCAAGTTACTAAAAGGAACATTATGGAGGAGACAAGTATTGACTCTAGTTCCATCCCTCATTTCTAAAAGCACTAATAGTGTTTTTAGTGAGAATATAGATTCTCTTGAGGAATCTAAAAATATCCTTTCTCATTCCTATGTCCCTATTGATCTACTTGAAGAAGATGAAGTGGTTGCTAAGGAACATAATTAAAATAGTTGTAATATTAGGTGGACTAAATATGCGGGAGGTTCTAGATGAGGTTCTCCAAAAAAGTGGTGTTTTATTAAAAATAAATAATAATCCACTAATAGAAATTTGTTTGCTCTCTTGTGACAAATGTCTACCTCATGTTCAGCTCTCACATCAATGGGCATTGGCTTATCTCACCAATGTATCATTTGATACAATAAACCCCCCTCTTTTTTCATGTTTGCAACCAATAAGTAGTAGATTTTAGAGATTTCTTTTATTTTAGAGGAAAAAATATAGCCTTAATGTTATTGCACCTGAAATTTTTGAAAACCAATTGAGATCTCTTCAATATAAGTGTACTAAATATGATCAAACCCTTCTTGAACTATCTAAATATCATCTAGCTCATGATTATTTGTAATATTTTTGGAAGCCGCATAAAATTTTCTACCTTTCTAATCATCCCTCTTGAAATATTAGTTAAATCTATAATTTCTTGTTCCCAATACTCCTTAACCCAATTTCTGAAAGAAGAAAGACTTTGATATTTTTTTATTTTTGTGAGAGGCAATGATGAAAGATCGCCTGAAGATAGAGAACATTTGATGTAATTTTTCTCTCAAGGTGAAGCAAAGGAACTATCACCTTTTATTGTGAGTATATAATAGAAATTTAAACTCCCATCAATCCTGAAACCCTTGGTGAATTTAAAGTTGTCAATGATGTAATTGATATAAGCATGTAACCACTCTTGATGTCCAAACCAAGTTTCCAACTTCAAATTGTGTCGTGAAAATATATCTTATGTTGCTTTGGCTTCTAAGGGAGAGAGGGAGAGAGTCAAGGGACTCCTCAAAATACTCCAAAAAAAATGAATACATCTCCTCCAACATAGCATCTAGCCACTTATTAACAAAGAAAGTGAATCTTAGAAAATAATCTACCAAATCAACAATGACATTATTTATATGAAATTTGAATGTATTGGTTGCTTTCCCAACATTAGCCTTCATAAAAATTTATTCCACGTAAATTTGTAAGAATGTTGTCTTCATTTTCTCCTTTATTTCTCATGAACTCCACCATGTGGGTTGTCCTCCAAATTAAATATAATCTTCCTACCAAATGTGTAATCTTCAAGTATAAGTAGGACATAATCTCACAAATGGAAGAGCCCATTTGTGTCCACAATTATCCTAAATAAGAATCCTTGTGAATTTAAATGTGCACCATAAATTCTTGGTGTAATTTCCTTTTTGTTTATGTTGTCTTATAACAAGGATTGTTTTCTAGCTCTATCCACCCACTTTCTAATTGATTAGGTCATTGATCCAAAAATTGATCACTTTAGTTGAACCATGAAATCAAGGCTACAAGTTCACCCACAACTAATATGATACCCATATCAAGGATGCAAGTCTCTTATAGCAAGTTACAAAGGCTAAGGCCTACACATTCACTTACAATGGAAGCCACACATGGTAAGACTATTGTCAAGTCACCTACAACAACATAAGAGTGGTAGGATTCACTTCAAAGCCATCTTTTCTTCCAAGATCCAATAATAACACATGTAGTAGCTTGACATTATTAATTTCACTAATATTATAGGTGTGGTCAAATTTGTAGTTCCGCTTGCAACAATGATACAAAGTCAAAAGAAAGGCATGAGCATAGGCTAAATTGAGGTTGTAAATGATCAAGGATTTCAGCATTATCTACCAAGGTGAAATGCCACATAGAATGTTTGGTTGGAAATAGTAGAATTGGAGGTGGTAGAAAAGAGGAAATTAAGGGACAACGTATTTAGCAAAAATAGTTAAGGTAGGCTATTTCCATTAGCCAATAGTTGTGTGATTCTATGCAAGCAACTTTGGTGGTAGTTGCACACTTGCTTAATAACCCTCATAGCAATCATTAACCTTCATTAACAAGTATCCATTATCCTTCATCAACGATTACCATTCCCATTTGTATGCAACCATTTACCTCTTGTAAGATGGTGGAAGATAGAGCAATGGGTATCTTTGGTGTGGGTAGTTTAAGCGGACATTTTGGCAATTGCTAGTGATAGTCGTCTTGGAGGGAATCTTATATTTTGAAAGAATCCATCCTCTTGTTTTCATGCATGTCCTTTCACTTTCCAATAGGTGTGTGATTCACCTACTAGATCATTTGTTTCCTTCCTAGGAAGCATTTCTCTCTTTTTTTTATGGTCACAACTAAATTGTTGACAATGATAGCTAGGGCAATAACTATTATATTATTAACAACAATTCTAAAAACATGGAATTTGTAGAGGCATAAGGTGAAGAGCTTAAGCATAATATGGATCGATGGGGAAGAAGGAGAACCTTGATTATATAGCCTTAGAAGCCATATGAACAAGACTCCCCCTTCTTTTGGAAAATTTGGTAAGCAAGTTTGTGCGAGAGTTAAGCCATTGAAAGATGACAGTTTTGGGAGGTTGGATGAAGAATAGAGTTGTACTCCCACTAGTAGAGAACCATATCCATGCAAATTGGGCCTATGAAGATCCATTCATGGTAGATTTTTTCTTGACTTGGTTCATATATTATTATCTTCATGGGGAAGCATAGGCAAATCTTGGAGCCTTGTTACACACAAGGTACAAACCAAGAGTGTGATTAAATTCATGGTGCAAGTTGGTAAAGTGACAAAGTTATGTGGATTTGGTTGGTTTATAGAGAGCCAAAGCCATGTGATTTGATTAGTTAATTGAGACTAGTTGGTAGATATAATATGTTGGAGGAAGAAGAGGCACAATGTTGCAAGTGTGGAAAAATAGCACCTTTCCATCATCCCATTCAATGGAAGTTGCATGTGAAATCACTTGAGATTGCTATAATGAGATTCCAGATTGTTGTAAGTGGGTAACAAAACCTATGCACAAAAGTGTTGGCATTCATTATCCACCACTATAAATAGGGTTGCAATTCATGATCATCTTCAAGACATGTTATGGCATGTAAGTTCCATTAAGAAATTATAAAAATGTATGACTTTGGATTAATGATATGAGGACCATAGCTCACTATTCCTAGAGGTTTTTTTAGATAATTAAAGGGTTTATCCATACTCATTATTGTATTGCATATTGTTGTGTGCATGATGCAATATTTATTTCCATATTTAAGATTTTATCATTTGATCCTATAATTTATGTCATGGATATTAGAAGCCACTATACATGGTTAAGTGCATGTAAAAATATTTTAAGAGTATCCCACTTTAGAAACCATATGATGTACCAAAGCATGGCATTGGTGCCCCAAGTTTATGGATCAAATGGTATCAAAGCTTTATATTCTTATTGGAGAAGTGATGTAAGAGAAACCACAAGGGTTCACATGATTCAAGGATCACGTATAGCACCAATTACCTTTCACTCAAGAGAGAAGCAATGATTATGCTCTATTGCCAAAAATGATACAACACAACCTTAATTATCAATATATGATACTTTATGTACAATGAGGGAACCCTTGTATATATAGGAAAGGGTGATGAGAATAAGGACAAAATAAGATGATATGTGTCTTAATATTATGACATGAGACACAAAGATTAAAATTCCCAAGTAAACTTGACTAGTTTGAAAAGGTCCTAAAAGGAAATTGGATAGGTAGAAAACCTCATTCATACCAACACACCCTTAAGTGCAACATAGGGAGAACGAGAAAATGTACAAAATCTCAAGAAAATGGAGAAAAACTAATAAAATTTATGTCTTCAAAAGAGAAGATAAAAAGGAGAAAAAAGAAGGAATGACTCAAGATGGACCCCCTAAGGATAACTTCATAAATGCATAAAATATTCTCTATAAATTATGAGAAGCTAGAACCCCGTGTGAAGAAAATTCACCCTATTAGAAAGAAGAAGAGAGACCATGCAACCCCTTGAACACATAATCTCCTACACTTTGGTATACACTTGACATTGAATGTTGAGAAACATTTCTCCCCTTGGGAAGAAAAAAAATCCAAGATATATGAATAAATTATTCTCATGCCAAATAGGAATATGAGAATAAAACTTAGAATATGTCTTTCTCAAATGTCACCATCTTGGTGTCAAAGGACAAGCCTAACCATGAAGAAGGTGGCAAGCCTCTACCATGTGGAAATTAATGAAGAACAAGATGCATAGAAAATGATGGATCCTCCAAATGTTGCTCAAGAATCTCAAATCCAATACCAATTTTTGACCAAAACAGGTGGAGAAGGAACAAGAGGGTCTAAATGTGTCCTTGTGACATTTAAAGAAGATGATGCAACTCCATAGGAGCTAACACTATATAGGATATAAATTCCCTCAAAGACATCCTCCAAATCTACAAGATGGGACTCAAAATAAACCCGATATATCTGTCAAGTACTCTTCCCAACAATTTGTATTTGGAAGACTAATATGAAGACCCTACTATCCTTAATCATGAGATTCCCATCTAAAGCGACATTTAACTCTAAAGAAGCATAAAATGAATGTGATCTCAATAGATATCGTCCAACTATATTGGCCATCCCATTTAAGATGTTTAAATAGGAGCACTTGTAAATGAATATGTCAATATTGGAATCCAAAAGTCCTTAGCCTTAGGATAGTGACTTGAAGTTAAAGAAGATAAACCCTCTAAATATGGATTGTGAGCCACATAAGCCAAAGAATTAATGGACATCTCTTTAGTAGGAAAAGGAGCATCAAAAAAAGCCTTAATATCATCACAGTGTTCAAGACTTTCTAAATAAGAAAGCTCCTCGTATCCTCTTTATGGTAGGTTATCAAAATCATCTAGTACAAGAATATCCATAACAAGAGCTACTAGAAATGGACAATGATCAAAGTCTCCATGTATCTCCCAAATTCTAGTACAAAGAGTGTGAAGGCACTTAATATGTGAGATGGAACAAATAGTGTCAAGATCAACACTATAACCAATCAATCCTAGGACATGATTATTCATATTAGCCCATACTTGTTTCCATCGTGAGTGTTTGGTCCAAGGGCAAGTCTAAATAGATGGGGCAAAAAATATAGCCACCTAAGATGTTTCAAGATGTTGCCTTGCTAAGACATAGTTTCCTTTGTTCATGATAATAATGAAAGGATAAATTGAAACCCCAATATTGACTAAGATACACTCCTCATGAATCAATTAGAGATCAAACTAGCTGGGAATGGAACCTCCACAACAAAAAAATAAGGGTTGTGTATTTGTAATTTTTTTAAAGTACAAGTCAAAGTATAAAAATCTAACTTCAAACTAAAAATAGTAAGTACCTAGTACAAGATTTGGAAAAACCGAGTGGATGGTTATGAAATGCTTGAAAATACCTTTCCAATGCCTATAAGAAGTCAAAAAAATTACTATAGGAAAAATTTATGCTCCCTAAAAAAATTGCCCCCTTAATGGATGAAAAAACAAACCCATGTCATTATTAGAGTGGCGCAATGGTGGTGTCACTTGTGTAAGCAAAGTGTTGACAATTAGAAAGGTAAACACCACTAGAATAGCCCCTAGGTGTAGTGGTGAACACAAATTAGTGGCAAAGTAGCTAAAAGCACCAATGGTGGTGGTAGCAAGATGGGTGGAGCTTAGGCCACTAGGGTTTAGCCCCTCTTGGTTGAGTGTGACTAAGGGTTGGCCCCCATGACTAGGGGCTTAAAAAAACCACTACAATTGAAATGATTTGCAAGGCTCATGTCATATTATGGGACATATGATGGCCAATAAGAAATCATTATATCCTACAGATTGCACCAAAGAACCAATTGAATTGCCCAAAATTTTGCAAAAAGCATCTCTATACCCATGCTTATGCAGTAACAGAATAAGAGAGAATATGTTGATAGTACAAATCTAATACTTGCAATAATGTATGGATTGTACTATACAATTTTTTATGGTAAGATTTATGGTGATGCCCTCAAAAATGCCAAATTTGAAATTTGTCCAAACCCTATTGAGTTTATTATCAATTCATAAGTCTTGGGGTCTTTTAGACTCAAAAGTAAGGTATGTTTTGTTACAAGATGCATTGTGTAAAATTCTAGGTAAAAAAATCTCAAAAATGAGAAGAGGGTGTTAAATCTAAAACTTTGATACCATGTAAGAGAAACAAGGATCCATAGGAGCCAAGGATCACCTCAACACCAATTACTTTCCACACATGAGAAAAACAATGATTGTGTTACATTGTTTAAGAATGATGTCATACAACATTGGGTATGTGCATATGGTACTTCATGTATAATGAGGGAACCCTTGTATATATATGCAAAGGTGAGACATAAGACAAACCAAGATGATGGTGTCTCTAAATCTTATGAGACAAAAATTAAATTCACTAGCTTAACTAAACTAGAGTGAAAAGGTCCTAAGAGGAAATCGAGTAGGTAGAAAACCTTGTTTACAATTAGTGGTATTAGAGTCACTCCTTTGAGACTTGAGAGAGTTGGTGCCAAGTAGGTATTTTTGTTGTGCTTGAGTTTTGCTAACACCCAACAATGTGCCAAGATTTTCTTATTAGTTGCAAGGTGCAAAATTAAAGGACAAGAAAAGTATCAAAGGTTTGAAGTGTTAAGAGCCAATGCCAAAGCAAGTTCCAAGAGCCAAACCCAATGCTAATTGAGTGAGATGCAATACCAAGTGCTAGAAGAAGAGCTAGAACCAAAACAAGTGTCAAAATCGAACCTATGAAGAGGTGTAGCAGATACAAGAGTTTTTGGGCTAGAAGGTTGAGTTATCCATGCAAGAGGGATGAAACTTGGCTCACACATGAGGATGTCTCATCTAAATTGTGGTTTCAATCTATCAAAGTGTTACTACATATGAGATGAAATTGAATTCCTTCGCAAAGAAAGATGTTGCAAGTGTAGTCAAAGCAACCAATAATTTTCATCGAGGGAACACTACATCATTAATCAAACTTCAAGAAAGGTTGCTCTTAGCTAAGCTTGGAGGAATATGAGTCTTCAATTTTTACTTTTGGTATTTAATGTTGTTGGTGACCAACAACTCCTTGGTTTGGGAGGTGTTATCCAAAAATGAATCAATTAAGGTGAGGCAAGGGTCAAATTTGCAAGTTCACATGCAATAATTGATAGGACACCCATAGCTAGGTTGCATCTCCTACAAAGGCTTATTAGGTTTGTATGTTTACTTGTAGAAAATGCCACAAACGGTAAGATTATAGTGAAGTCACCCGCAATAGCATGAGTGGTAGGCTTCATTCTAGAGTTGGATTTACTTTTGAAACCTGATAGTAACACATGGAGCAACTCAATATTATTACTTGCAATGATATTGAAGATGTCAAAGTGATTGTGCTACTTGCAACTATGCTACAAAGTTGAAAGAAAGTCACAAGCAAATGCCAAATCAAGGTTGTAAGTGATCGAGCATTTTGGCATTATACAACAAAGATGGAAAGCATAGTTGGAGGCAATAGACTTGAAGGCAACACAAAAGAGGAGACAACGAAACAACTTATTTGGCAATGATGGTTAAGGTAGAGTCTTTCCATAGGGCAACAATTGTGTAATTCCATGCAAGCAATTTTGTTGTCAATTACACAACTACTTAGAAACTCTTCCAACAGCCATTATCCTTCATCAATAGTGACCATTCTCATTATGTGCAACCAATTGCACCTTGCTAGATAGCAAAACATTGGGCAACAATTATCTTTGGCACAAGGGGTTTAAGCAATTGTTTTGATAGTTGCCAACAATAGTTGTTTTGTATTATGTAAGCATCCCTCCTTTCTTTCACACATATTGGTAAATCCTCTTCCAACAAGTGTGCATTTCATCTTGCCAAGCATCTATCTATAAGTACAATTATCTTTCTTGGGCTAAAGTTTTGATCAACATAGTGCCATTCCCTTGCCCTATTGCTAGCCATAACTACATAGCTAGTAGCAATTGTTAGATTGTTGACTACAAATCTAAAAGCTAAAAGGTGCAAAGACAAAAGGTGAAGAGACAAGGCAAGAGATGGTGAGTGGGGAAGAAAGAACCACCTTAGTCATACAACTTTTAAGGCCATACAAACAAGAATCCAACACCCCCTCCCCCTCACTTTGGCAAAGTTGGTGAGCAAACTAACTATGTGAGAATAGAGCCATTACCATTGGCTAATAGGGGATCAAAGCCATGCAAAGGAGGCCTGTAAAGAGCTAATCATGGCTAAGATTTGCTAGCAAACTGTCTATCATAGGGAAGCCTAGGCAAAGCCTGGAGACTTATTACAAGCAAAGCTAGAGGGCAAGAATCTTACCAAAGCCATTTTACAAGTTGGTGAAGTGCCAAAATCATGTGGAGTCGATTGGTTGACAAATAATCAAAGTTGTACTTGTTGGTAGAGAGGTAATTGGCAAAAGGAAAGACATTGCCACAAGTATGACAAAATAAAGCTATTCCATCATCCCATTCAACATAAGTTGCATGCAAAGTCATTTAGGCATGTAGCAATGAAATTTTGGACTACTACAAGAGTATAACAAAACCTATAAAATATTATCGTTCATTCTCCACTACTACAAGAAGGATTGCAAGTCATAATCATCTTCAAAACAATCTATGAACATTTGTATGTCTTAGTGAAACGTTTTAAACATTTATAATTATGGATAAATGACATTAGGAGCATAGATCAATGTACATTGAAAGGTTTCTCTAGATTCCCTCGTGTTACAACTACTTTAAAAAATACTAATAGAAACAATCAATGGAAGACCAAGAGTCGCTGCTTACAATTCCACCTTAAATGTGACTTTGGGGATTTGAACTTGAACCTACACAATGAACACTCCATGTTTTAACCATTTGATCTGAACCAATTAGACTAAGCCATAGTATTTTGCAAATGATCTAATGTTTTGACCTTGTAATCCATCATTGCTTTATCACCACCTTAGCATTTACCCTTATCACCCTCAAGGACCACAAACACTTTCTTTTGTTTAGCCTCTTTATGACAAATGGTTCATCACCAAAAATGTTTACACTTGAAGGTTTTGCGAGCCTCAGCTGCCACAACACAAATCAATCTTTATTTTTTTGGGAGAAATTAAAAAAGATTATCTATAACTACAAAGTCTTCCATCCAAATTTATCAACAAGCTTTTTGCATTAGTCAGCATATCCAACCTCAAATTGGACTGTTTCACCACAAGGTCATCTTTCAATAACTTTTAATGCCTTACAAGGACCTATAATATGCAACCAAAACTCCCAGGTTCTCCATTCTCACCTCCACTTGATTCACCTACAATTTATCCATCACATCTACATACAATGTGAGAGACCATCAGTTCCAACATCTAACCCATCTTCTTTCTTTATTTTCAATTTCGATTTGCGACTAAGTCAAAGTAATTATTTTTGCATTACTATCGATGCAGACATTTTGGCACCACAGTTGGGGAACAAACAGTTATGGATGGCCACTCAGTCTGCACATATCTCCCAAGTAGCAATACATATCTTCATTTTTTCGGCACCCTTTACCTCTAGAAGCAACAAGGTAATTGGTCAACCTAGTTTCCTCTCATTGGTCAACTCTTCCAGCCATCTCCTGTTTTACTAGTCGGACAGTGTTTGTTCACTATTATCTGTCATCCAGCCTTGTTACCTTAAATAGGGTTTCACATGGTTTCACCATAGCAATACATTACACGGTTGAGTTAGTGTGGAGTTTGCACACCCTGCTTTTTGAACCCTTAGTCAAAAGATTGGCTTATACACTCTGAACATTGTAGTATTTATGCAAATACGTAGTAAAATTACTCCAGACTAAATATAATAATTTTCTCTACTAGATGACCTTCAACCGTGTAGCTGGGAGTCTATCCCAGCCACACAAGGAAATAACAAAATTTTATAGTTGTTTGCACTCATTGCAGGATGGATACGGCATTGGTGAAATTAAAACATAAAGTTAACTAAGCCATCTGAATTAATAATTCTCTCCAGTTAACAAATTACAGACGTTTGATGGCCTGAATCTTTTTTACCTGCTGCAACAACCTTAAAGCCTAACATATACTCATTATTTAATGAGTTTACATGTGATAAATATTTTGAAAGGCAGGGGCCTGAAGGAAACATTTAGTTTAATGAAAGTTGGCCAGTACAAACCACTATTGATTAATCAACTGTCCATATGAGCATTTCATCAAATAACAGTGAAGACAGACAGGTGTGCAAAACCACTTTTAGACCAGCAGCAAGCTATATCTTTGCAAAACAGAATTGTATTACTAAATTTTAGACCAGCAGCAAGCTATATCTTTGCAAAACAGAATTGTATTACTAAATTTTAGACCAGCTGCAAGCTATATCTTTGCAAAACAGAATTACCTTACTATACCATAGAATTTAATTAAGAGGTAAGATATCTCTAAAAAACATTCTGGATTTTGATGATGCAATCTTGCAGATTTGTATTAGCCATTGACAAACTTTCGATTAGAAAGTCGAAACACATTATATATGAACACTACAACTTGAAGGCCATAATGACCCTAACTCAGACAAATCAGAATCATATAGAAGATAACCCAGATAATTAACCTGCCGGGAAAGAAAAATAAACCTGGAATAACACAGCAACATCACAAAGCACCTTCCAACTAGTAACAGCAAGCAACCATGGCTCCATTCCTTAACCTCAAAAAGGAAAGATTTTAATCCCAAGTTACTAAGCTACAAACACAAATATTGATTCGGAACTAACATGGATACAACAGTAGAACTCGATGCAAATACATGCATACAGTGCACGAGTATATACACACATCACATGATATATGCATACACACAAACACATATAGAGCATCCTTTTCCAAATTTAAATATAAAATGCATGGCTAGCCTCAAGTCCAGTAAGATATACCATACATATGCAAGTGCACATACACACACAAGCTCAAACACAAACTGATAATATTTGGGGAATATACCAAAAAAAAAGCCATGGACTTCAAATATAAAAGAATTAATGCATACAAGGGCAAAGAGCATTTAGGAGAACTATGATTAAGTAGACTGCAAAATTTAAAATCATTTCCTCAATTTAATACACCAGCCTTAAATTTCTTCCAAACTTTAATATGGTTTAGTTCACTACCACAATTATCCAATCCTCAAACTATGTCAAAAATACGAGTTAAATCTAGTAAAAAAATCCCAACACTTTCCCACCAACATTCTTTCTTCTAGCCTCATCATGGTCCATGATGCCAGCAGATGTTGTTAGGACAATGAATCCAAACTGCATGGAAACAAGAGAGAAATATCCATCATGCCAGTAAAATCAAAAATCGAGGGACGAAAAGATATGCCTGAGATTGCTAATTATATTCAGTAAAGGGGCAGCCAAATTTGCAATGGGTGAATTCAATTTTCACCTATGCCATGAAAGTTTACCTGTCGAGATGGAAGCAATCTTGCAGTCCAGGACTCAATCTCTTTGACCCCAACATCAAAACGAGGACTTATCACACCACACTTGTTAAGCCTTCCATTGAGCTCTACAACAATTTTCCCGGATCTGTGATCATCAACAAGCTCAAATTCTCCAATATAGCCTGTAAAAAACAGATGAATGTGTCAGATGCCTAAAGAAATTGTTTCTTTGCATGACTTATAAAGCCTGAAAAAGCAAACTTGCCATGACAAACTGCATACTCAAGTCAATTACAAACAGAAGAACTTTTCAAAATTGATTTACCATGTTTTTGCATGACTTGGAGAAACTTAATGATAACTTTTGATGATGGCCTGATCATCACCTGGCGCTTCCCACGTTTTTCCGCATTATACATGCTCCTAAGAGCATCATTTAAAACACTAATCCTCACCATTGTAAGTTAATCCTGCACAAAGGGGGCTTCCAATGATCAATAACTTTTCCCACAATAGAACTAAATTGAAAAAAACCTTCAACTTGTAAATACTACAAGAAACACAATCTTTCAGCACATTTGAAGTGCATTCCTGCAAATCTTTTAGATAGATCATATGCTCTACATCCAATCATCTATAGAATATTAGAATGGAATTTATTTTCAGATGAACCAGTTCTTATGCTCTACATCCAATCATCTATAGAATATTAGAATGGAAATTATTTTCAGATGAACCAGTAATACACAAGAACACATTAAGAAATAGGAATTAAAATGATAAATCTCAAAGGGATCACTACTTAGTATCAAGTGTCCTTAAGAATCACTACTTAGTATCGAGTGTCCTTCTTCCTTCCATTGTATAGCTGTTTTTCATTGAACAAATACATAGGACTCAGGAGCACTAAAATTTGTCCTTACCCTTTCTTCTTTCATCCTGTCATTACTTGTTTATTTTGTTTTGTTCATGTCTTTTAATATATTCAAGTAGCTTGTAGGTAGAAATTTCATATTTTTAATTATTTGACTAGAAAAATGAAAAAACTTGATCCTTTCAAAAAATAAAATCTGGGCATTTTGCTGCTGAATAGTGTTCTGCAGTTTAAACAACACAATAATTCCTGTGTTTCATATGAACCGAGAGAAGTACTTGAAATCCAGAAAAAACAACATGCTCAGCAACCATAGTATTCTTCTTTCACCTTATAATTTCAAATTTTGTTTTGTTTATCTTTACTTTCTTTGAGTGTATACATGCCACATTCACACACCCTGTCTGCAACCCATTAATAATTTAATTGCAAGCCTCTGACTTGATATGCCCTCATCCTGCCTTTCTCCAGAGGTTATACTAGCACAGACTCATCTAAATCCAGGTCAAATCTTGTAGTCAACAAGCAGAACTTCCCAGATTCACACCCTGTCTGCAACCCATTGATTGAAAGCCTCTAAGCTGGTATGCCCCCATACTACCTTTTCTCCAGAAGTTATACTAGCACAGACTCATCTAAATCCAAGTCAAATAGTTTAGTCAATAAGAAGTACTTCATGACTGCATTGGGATTATTGCCTACCTGGATATTTGGACAAACGGATGAGTATATACCATAAATTGACTTGTATTATTTGACACCACACAGGAAAAAGTCACTATGAAGAGTAGCGTGTATATGGCCCTAAGCAGGTTTTCTATTTAAAATTTGTGGTTTTTGTAAATATATGGAAGATTAGTTTTCAATTTATAATTCTGTAGGCTAATCTGGATGAGAAAGTTTCAGATTTTTATGCATGCTTATAGCATGATTTGGTTTTGAAGGTTTTCCATTTCAAATCTGGGGCTTTTTGTAGATCTATGAAAGATTTTTTTGAATTGTAATTCCTGAGGGTTGTCTAAATGGAGACAAGTTTATATTTGCATGCATGCTTTTGAGTACAGTCAGAGGCTTGTTCATCTCTGGCTCCTAACTTGCAGTTGTCCTGTAGTTGCAGATTTATGACCTAGAAGGAAAGTTTGGTATTGCATGTACTTTGAAAGAGTCATATAAGCTGGATAGTCAGTGTGTGTGTATGCTAGAATGGTAGACTTACCATATGGGTTTGCAGCAATAGATATACCTACAAGAGAAGTTTTCCATTCCTTTGCAGAATTTATATATTCCTATTCCTTTTCCTTTTCTATATATAGCAGTCATGAACAAGCCATGTGAGTAGCCCGGCTATAGACATTCCTTCATTGTTTGGACTCATTTGAGTATTCCTGAAAGAGAAGTTTTGCTTTTTCTAACAGTATTTATTTGTTCAGCTAACACAATAGAAACTGGATATATTCATTGTGTATATGTATTGATTGTAAACAGGACGTGCAAATCCCTCCAATAGATGTACTATCTGTTTGGAGAACACTTGGAAGAGAAGTTTGCATATTTTTTATTTTTTTGCCAAAAAAATGCTATGTGCTGGATCTACTATTTTGGGATTGGACTTCCACCCATACATGGACATAATTGATAGTGACACAGTCACTATAAATTGAGGGATTATGTCAAATTGATAGTCAAATAATTGCAGAATATGCACAAAATGAATTTTTTGAAAAGGCCTTAGAAACTTTCAGGCAAATTCAATTGGTAGGTCTAAAGCCAAACTCCACATTTTTTCCAGCATCCTCCCTCTGACTGTGTCAAAAATGGGAGCTTTAGAACAAGGTATGGATACCCATCAAAGCATAGAGGAAGGGAGATTTTTGTCAGATTGTATAGTTGTAACTGCACTGGTAGACATGTTTGAAATTGCCCTAGTAGATATGCATGCAAAATGTGGAAGCATAGACAAGGCACATAAACTGCTTGAAGAATGCCTCTGAGATGTGTCCTCGGGTATTGCAATAATTGCAAAATATACATAAAATTGATTTCTTAAAAAGCCTTAAGAAACTTTCAAGCAAATGCAATTGGCAGGCATGAAACAAAATTCCACAACCTTTGCCAACATCCTCCTTACCTGTGCCAAAATGGGAGCTTTAGAACAGGTTATTTCATGCAGGTAGATTAAAAAGTGTTGTCACGGTCAAGATATTTTCTTGAGAAATTTTTTATTTTGAATAAGAGCACTAAACAATAAATATTTATGCTATTCTATGGCGGGGGTAATTAAAATTGTATTCTTGAAAAACTGCATTCAACAGGCAGATGGGCAAAATGCTTTCTGTCAAGAAAAAAGTCATAGATAAAAAAATTATTTCTTGTCCAAGTATAGTCCAGATTTTGTGCATCTGTTAAGGTTGAAGCGTCTGGCTGATCCCACCAATAATGGTATGCTGTGAAGACACAGGTTGGGAAGGGATCATCCCACATACACCTAGTCTGCCTTGAATTTTGTTGACGAGATTAAGATGACCATGCAGCAGTATTCTTGTACACTCTCTATGGAACTAAATCTGCAAAATGTCTACAAAATATACCCACTGTAAATATAAACAAGTGCAAGGGTATTAGGGAATGGAATGCCTAAGAAAAGCCAATTAACGAACTCATATATACCAAGGTTGCCAAATATCCTTCTGGGTCCTATTAACTAACAGTTAATTAACCCTTCAGTGAGGATGTAAGAGAATGAACTTCATAAAACCTCGATTTCATTCTAAAGTGCAGATTCAAAATGTGAATCCCCTCATCGAATGGGATAACCTCAAGTGGTGAAAGCATTTGAGTCTTTAAAAATAACTCCAGCTTAAATTCTCGTGACCCTTGATAGAATGCTAAATTTGGATAAAGTAATGCATATTCCCTCACTCAATGGGATGAGCTCGGGTGGTACAAGCATTGGAACTTTCATTGTGAAGCCACAGGTTTGCATCTGTATGATGCATGATAATAATGTTGAAAATGAATGAAATACTGTGGAACTCCTAAAAGTCTTAAAATTAGATAAAATGTTGCTAATACCATTGATGATAGAGATAAGTCCAAGAGGAATAAAATCTTCCATCCTAGCATAACAGTGTCCGCAATTCAAATATAGGGGAGAAATTGGACAAATATAGTCCCTGATTAAGAGGATACACCGCACCTTGCAAAGAACACGAGTCCAAGTGCAGAGTGAATTTGACTGGAAGAGATTCGTGACATCTAGGCCGAAGGTTGACCCAGATGGGAAGATTTCCAAGTCAAAAATATAAATTAAAAAGCGAAACCCTTCAGAGTATAAATGGGGAAAACTTACCAAATCAAAGAACAAATAAAAGTGTGACCTTGCTCACTTGAAATGAAAATGCATGCATTGTCGGATGCTCAGTCGAGACAGTCAGGGTGAACACTTCCTTCGGATTGAAACCCTAAAATCAAACTGAGCTGCAAATTAGAAGCAAAGATTCATTGTGCAAAATTTTGTTACCTCGCAGCTCTTGATCTACGCTTCTCCTCCTTCGTCAATTGCAACGCCAAACCAAAACCCCTCTGCACAGCAATGCTTCTTTTCCAAATCTATTAAGGCCTCTGTAATGCTCGTTGTAACTCAACCGTTATCTTTCCCTACCACGGCAAAACATTTTCCAGAACCGAAATCTATCTCACTTCAATTGCTGCTTCAGTTTATTCATAGTAAATAGAAGTTGGAGTTTAAGTGGAAATGGGTGAGATTTTTTTGATAGAAACATTAACAGTGAATGGTGATTTGTTACATTAACGGTAAACATTTTCCGACGGAATTTCTCAGGCATCAGACAATTCCGGTGGGCAAAGCCCACAATAAATAGCCTATCGGCTAAATATATATATATATGTGTGTGTGTGTGTGTGTGAATAGGTAACCCTGTTTAAATTTAGATACTAGCACTTGCACCCAGGGGGGGTTCAAGGAAAACGCCGATAGGATTGGGAAGGTGTGGAAGTTAAAAAAATTAACGTTACATAGTCCAAATATATTTAAATACAAATGTATATTATGTTATGTTATAACAATACCTTGTGAATACAAACATGTAAGTCCTTTCACAAATATAAATATATGATATATTTTAAAGAACATACTCTTTCTCACTATATTAGTCATAGTAGCAAAAATATTTTGGGGAAAAAATCGGCAAACAAAAGTATAAGATTTTTTGAAAAAATGGGGAAAAAATTTGGAAAAAATCGGGTTTAAAAGAAATCGTAAAAAATTGTAGAACAAGAGAAAAACTATTTTTTTTGAAATTGAAAGGCATTTCCATAGCATAGAGATATATAGAGCAAATAAAATAAAGAGTTTAACTAATGAATTGTAAAAAATAGATTTTGTAGTTTATATTCATATCATTGATTACATTGCATTGCACATCTTTCAAACTCAAAGCATTACTTCACATTGCATAACTAATAACTAGGAGCAGCTGCCAATTGCATTTGCTTGTCATGGCATTCTTTGTGATCACATTTCTTTGAAGCATTTTTACAAACAGTTCACTATCTGGTCTATGCTACCACATTTTTCATACATGTCTACCAAAGCATTTTGTCAAACAGTTCACTGCCTTGTTGCTATGGCTAAAAGCCTTAAAACAAGTGCTTTCAAACAAGCTATGGATGCTTGGAAAAAATCTATCAAAAGCATAATAGTAAGCAATAACATAGACAAGGCAGTGAATTGTTTGAAAAAATGTGTCAAATAAATGCAGTGATGGCTATGGCTAAAAGCCTAAAACAAGTGCTTTCGAACAAGCTATGGATGCTTTTGATTGTCATGGCATTCCATCACCATGAGACCTCATTTCTTTGAGGCATTTTTTCAAAGAGTTCACTGCCTTGTCTATTCTACCACATTTTTCATACATGTCTATCAAAGCATTTTATCAAACAGTTCATTGCTTTGCTGCTATGGCTAAAAGCCTAAAATAGATGCTTTCAAACAAGCTATGGATGCTTGGAAAAAATTTATCAAAGCATAATAGTAAGCAATAGCATAGACAAGGCAATGAACTGTTTGAAAAAAGATGCCTCAAAGAAATGTGGTCTCATGGTGATGAATGCCATGACAAGCATATTGCTATGAATTGTCATGGCATTCCATCACCATGAGACCATGTTTTTTTGAGGCATTTTTTCAAACAGTTCACTACCTTGTCTATGCTATCACATTTTTCATACATGTTTACCAAAGCATTTTATCAAACAGTTCACTGCCTTTCTGCTATGGCTAAAAGCCTAAAATATTTGCTTCCAAACAAGCTATGGATGCTTGGAAAAACTCTATGAAAGCATAGTAATAAGCAATAGCATAGACAAGGCAGTGAACTGTTAAAAAAATTGCCTCAAAGAAATGTGATCTCATGGTGATGGAATGCCATGACAAGCACATTGAGACCACATTTCTTTGAGGCATTTTTTTGAACAGTTCACTGCCTTGTCTATGCTACCACATTTTTCATACATGTCTACCAAAGCATTTTATAAAACAATTCACTGCCTTGTTACTATGGCTAAAGTTCTAGAACAGGTGCTTTCGAACAAGCTATGGATGCTTGGAAAAAATCTATAAAAGCAATAGTAAGCAGTAGCATAGACAAGGCAGTGAACTGTTTGGAAAAACGCCTCAAAGAAATGTGGTCTCATGGTGATGGAATGCCATGACAATCATGGCATTCCATCACCATGAGACCACATTTCTTTGAGGCATTTTTTCAAACAGCTTACTATCTTGTCTATGCTACCACATTTTTCATACATGTCTACCAAAGCATTTTATCAAACAGTTCACTGTCTTGCTGCTATGGCTAAGAGCCTACAACAAGTGCTTTCGAACAAGCTATGGATGCTTGGAAAAAAATCTATCAAAGCATAATAGTAAGCAATATAGCATAGACAAGGTAGTGAACTGGTTGAAAAAATGCCTCAAAGAAATGTGGTCTCATGGTGATGGAATGCAATGACAATCCATAGCAATTCGCTTGTCATGGCATTACTCATGGCATTCCATCACCATGAGACCACATTTCTTTGAGGCATTTTTTCAAAAGTTCACTGCCTTGTCTATGCTACCACATTTTTCATACATGTCTACCAAAGCATTTTATCAAATAGTTCACTACCTTGCTGCTATGGCTAAAAGCCTAAAACAGGCGATTTCGAACAAGTTATGGATGCTTGGAAAAAATCTATCAAAGCATAATAGTAAGCAATAGCATGGACAAGGCAGTGAGCTGGTTGAAAAATTGCCTCAAAGAAATGCGGTTTCATTGTGATAGAATGCCATGACAATCCATAGCAATTTGCTTGTCATGGCATTCCATCACCGTGAGACCACATTTCTTTGAGGCATTTTTTCAAACAGTTCACTGCCTTCTCTATGCTACCACATTTTTCATACGTGTCTACCAAAGCATTTTATCAAACAATTCACTGCCTTGCTGCTATGGCTAAAAGCCTAAAACAAGTACTTTCGAACAAGCTATGGATGCTTGGAAAAATTCTATCAAAGCATAATAGTAAGCAACAAGCTATCGTCTCATGTTTTTTTCACGTGAAAATCAGCGTGATTTTATTCACATTTTTTTGCAGGTTATAAATGCATTTTTTTTGGCAATTTTGGTGTTTGAAATGGGAAAAAATCATTGACCAAAAGGTCAAAGATTTGTTCAAAAAATCGGGGAAAAAGTCTTTCAGCTTGCAGATTTTTTAAAAATCAGGATTAATCAGGATTTTTTGCAGATTTCTGCTTCTATGATATTAGTGAGGTGGTCTTCAACATGCATTTCAAAATCTCAACCCTTTTACTCTTAAATTACAAAAACTTTAATTGAAGAATGAAAAAGATTATCGCCTAAATACACAGAGAATGATATCACCAATCTATCTGTGCAGCTGATTTCTACCTTTTCTTCTTTAAAAAATAAAAACAGAAACTCTGAATCAAAGCATTCAACGTTGTTCTCCTCCAAACACATCTTTATTAATAACTCCTATGTATGTGGGAGTTCATTGATCAACACTCAAAATCAATCTCCCTCCAAAAGCCATGTTGCAGAGTATAGACCAAACAAATGCGTTTGGAAGATTTGTTTTGTATAAGAAAGGAAATGGTCTTAGCAAGGAGCAAATCTGCCACCATAAAATTTCATTTGCTGCTGGGATGATTTGTCATATTATTAGATCTATTCCTCATGCTAGTGTGCTGCGGAGATAAGTGATTCAACAAATGTTACAGGGGCATTAAGCATCACTCTTAAATTTCAACATCTTCCAGTTTTTCAGGTATGAATGCTGAGATGAATGTCAATGACCATTCTGCGAATCTAAAGCATTGAAACTCTTTTCTGTGGTGTAAGATTGATATCCAGAAGCACTTGAGTATTGCTCTGAGCCACTAGTACAAGCAAACCTCTCAATATCTTCTAAGTCTGCAATAAGTGGAAGGAGGCGATCTTGAATATGAGGCAGAGGAAGAGCACTCTCCATAATTTTCAATGCTTGATCTATACTCGGTCTGCAATGCAACTGTGGATGAGCACATAGCAAAGCAATCATGATATACCTTTCCATTGCTTCCAGTGTACCTGGATCCTCCATGTCCTGTTCAATTACTTCCAAACTGCTCCCCTTTCTCATAAGTGACCAAGCCCAATCAGTGATATGCAGTGGCTGTGACTGGGCATTTGAAAGGAGAGCCTTTCTACCACTCACAAGCTCCAAAAGCACAACCCCAAAGCTATACACATCACTTTTCTCTGTTAATTGCCTATGCAGTGCATACTCTGGGGCAACATACCTATGTGTGCCAGCACTCTGGTCAGATGAGTCACACCCTCAGGAGTAAACTTGGCAAGTCCAAAATCTGCAACCCGGGCATCAAAATTCTCATCCAGAAGAATGTTGCTTGACTTGATATACCTATGAATTATGACTGGTTGCACATCCCGACGCAAGTAAGCCAATCCCCTTGCCATGGCCACTGCAATCTTGCAGCGGGCACCCCAATCCAGTCCGGTATGAGACCAATGCCAAAGAGATGATTTCTAATTGCTTTCTTTCTTTTTTTTTTTGTAGATTTTTGTTTTTGGTGTTGCATGAGACTTTGCACTTGGAATGCTCTGAGAATAAAGCTTGCGTTTGATTGCAAATAGGTTGGCCATAAATGCTTGTTAGATATTGTTCTTTTGATTCAAAGAGGGGCTCTTTTGTGTCTTAATTGTTTGTCATTTTTTAATGATGATCCCAGTATGGCTCTGCTTTTGTCCCCAATGTCACAAATATTGGTTAGTTTATGCAAGGTGGTTGTGTTATCTGTGACATACACTACAGCCATGTCCATGCTTATGGGAACTTTGTGAATTTGATTCTTGTGGAGATCTGACAGAGCTATTTTCCTTCTGTCAAGCTCACATCCACTCATGTTTGCCACTGATTACAAAGAAAGTTCTAAAACAAAAATTGGTAAGTGAGCAAATAGAAACCTATGCAACAAAGGGAATATGTTGATCTGTATGTAAAATCCAATCTTCTCTATAGCAATTTCTGGGTTAACCTTGTTGAGTCCCCTCAATTTATTTCTTACGCACCCACTTATTTTTCTATACTTGACTGTAAGTGGGCAATGAAAGCATTGTTGCTTGCTGTTTCTATTTTTCCATCCCTTTTCACCCATCTTCATTCATATCATTATCCCTGCGTTCTGTTCTAAGAAGATCTGCAACTTCCATGTTCATCCCTGATAATCCACACCCCTTCAAATCTATATATGTTGTCACTATTTCATTATAGAAGCTTCTTGTTTCATCCTGCAACATCACAATGCTTGGCTCAAGAGACCCTTCTTTAACATCAAGTAATGCCCTTTCATGCTCAATATATGCATGGTAATGTAAATTCCACAAAGAAACAAGAACATCCTGAGCAAACATTGGTTCCAATCCCACATTAACATCACTCTTCTCCATCTCAAGAACAGTTCCAACAATGGCATGTGTATTTTTTCTACACTCATCAAGTGGCTTTAAACTACTATCAACTGAATTCCCACAGGTCTCCTGCACAGGGATTGCAGCTTGTTGTTCATAACTGACATTTTTTTTTTGTCGAGCACATCACAAATATGATATGTACTCTCTTCATAACCTTCCTGAGATGCATCCATTTTAATTGAGCTGCTATCATTGGACTTAGGTTCATTTATAAATGTGCAGATTGTCTCTAGAATGTCTTTGGGTCACATTTTGATCTTCTAGTTTTATTGATGATTTTGGAAAATCACAAGGCAAATGCCATTTTGACTGATCAATTGGACATTGATCTCTTTCAAAGTTCAGATGCTCATGTTCCTCATCAATAATCTCTTGACCCCCAATTCCTCCTCCAGAATGAAGATCTCCATTACAGCATAAAAAGACACTTTCCTAAACACTTGATCCATGCTCATCTAATCCTCTATTCTCTACTACAGAGTCACTATCACAAATGACAACTTTTCTCTCTCTATCAATCCTACTTTTTGTGCCATTCCTACTGCTACCAAATACAAGATATTTCACTTGCTTTAACTGCCTATTGTCCCAAATTTTCCCAGATTGATGCCTTTCTATACCAATCCCTCTTTTTTCCCATTGTTGATTTTGAGCTATCTCATCCTCAATGTTTGTTATACATAACTCATTGGAATGTCCATCGGCTCAATATTCATTCTACCTAACTCATTCAAATCCCCATGAGATGTACTTTCTTTACCCGCATATCCAAGTTATCTTGAAACTTCACATTGCAAATAGCATTTTGATTGATCACTAAAAATCGGTCTCTAAGGGAGTCATAGAAATCTGCTAATTTCTGATTTGTTCAAAAAGTAAATCAAAGAGAGCAAACAATAAAGATCAGGCAACACATGCACAATATAGCAGATCCTGATATATATCCCCTGTTCATAACAAAGCTCAAGTGAGGATGATCACTAAAAACTTACAATCGGTCTCTAAGGGAGTCATAGAAATCTGCTAATTTCTGATTTGCTCAAAAAGAAGATCAAAGAGAGCAAACAATAAAGATCAGGCAACACATTATTAATAATTGCAAGGTCTCAGTAGTTGTGCAAATTTTTTATGTTTTATGCAATGTCTCATTCACATTTCTTCTAGAATGGTCCGAGAATGTTCCAATATCACATGGATGATGATGAGAGTATCGTTTTCCCCTCCCTTCATCGCTGGGATGTCGAAGACAGTGGAAGCATGGTTCACTATATGAATCAATTCCTCCACAGTGATCCACATTCAGAACATATTTCAACAAAGGTGGTCATTACCCACACAAATTCCTTTTAACTACTCTGTTTTCTGGGACTGTAGGCTCAACCATCAAGCAGTAAATGGGTTTTAACTTTTAAGGGGAAAGCAGGCAGCAAAATAGTTATACCGAAACAATATTCACAGAGTAGATAATTCCCCAAAAAAATTCATACACTACTCAATGAGGACACCCTAAACATTATTACTAAGATACCAGTTAAACCTTTGGTGCCTGTGGATCATATATGAATATAGGCTGATTATTCCAGTAACACTGCTTTTTTAGTTGGGTCCTAAAAATGCTGCAACTTATGTTCTTCTCTTCAGACGTGAACAGTTCTATCAGCAGTCACAAACCTGAATGTATTATTGTAGGAATGGTCTGATTTGCCCGTAGCATTGTATGGCTTCCACAACATGGAATGCACTAAGCAAAGATAATTGCCTAACCATCAAAATGCAGTTTGAGACTTAAATAATAGCCCCCTTAAACAGTACCCTGTTCTGTAACTCACGGCCAAGAAACTATTGGTATCCCTTGCAAAAGCCAGTCGCCAAAGTCCTGAGGGTTACTATATACACCAATAGGGATGGAATGAAGTCCATAATGATTTTAACAGCTAAAAATAATGCCAAAAAACCACGCAGCCAAGGAACTTAGCCTATTCTTTATGGGTGCCATGGTCTGACTGTATGGCACAATGTGGAGTATACGAAGTTTAATACTTTACTGAGGGTACCTTTGAAAAATTAAAAAAAACACAGTCAGGGACTCTCATTTAAATAATGCGCTGCAAGATCCAGAGTAGAACAGGGATTCTAATCTTTGAAGGTTGTTGTGGTCTGTAAGTGCAGAAAGGTGACTAAGTTTTATTACTTTGTGCATGAAGTTCCAGTTCGTTGGATTTTATCAGGCGGTGCACTTGCAACTACCGTGGCGGACATGTATGAAAAATGTGAAACCCTAGAAAAAGCACGGGAAATGAAGGGAAGGCACGAATCAGAGAAGGGATGAAAACTTGCAATGAAGAATAGGCACGACTCTTACCTGGAAAAACAAGAAGCAGTGTCGGTGCAGAAATTAGGAACCTTGCAGATTCTCGCCTAAGGTCGATGATGCATTGATCCCTTAACAAGCAGGGTCATTTATGGAAATGCTTGCAAACTTGTAGATGTAATAATTCCTTCCTCCCTGGAGAGCTTCTTCTTCAACCCTACCCTAAAAAATTATATCAAATGAGTCAACTCTTCTTTGAGCTTTTCTCACGATTAGGACAACTTTAAGTTTTACCTTAATCCAAGGGTGAGGATAGATTTCATCTAATGGATGAGATTTATCCCTCTCCCATTAAAGGAAACCTATTTTCTTTATTTAGTGAAAATTGTAGCTTAATCTCATATTGAATTAAAAAATATATATATATATAATCTCAATATAATAAAATTTCATCTAAGATCATGCTCAGCATGATAATCTATCGTGCACACTTGTTGACAATGCACGTAAAATGTCATCCCAAGCACACCGCCCAACAGGTGAGGAAAGGGGAAAATGTATCTAGGTGTGATCAAATTCATTTCGCACACCCTACGATGGAGGTAAACCTATTAGATTTATGTGTCTTATACAAGACATCCTTAAGGGAGGTCCATCTTAAGATCACACCCATTGGGGTTTACTTATTTATGTTTATTTTTATTTAAATTTCTATAACTGTTGTAGAAATCTGTAAAGTTTTGCATTACCCTCTTCTCAAGGTTAGTGTAGGAAGTTAAGGTAGCAGAACAACTTCCTACACTAACCTTGAGAAGAGGGTAATGCAAAACTTTACAGATTTCTACAATAGTTATAGAAATTTAAATAAAAATAAACATAAATAAGTAAACCCCAATGGGAGTGATCTTAAGATGGACCTCCCTTGAGGATGTCTTGTATAAGACACATAAATCTAATAGGTTTACCTCCATCGTAGGGTGTGCGAAATGAATTTGATCACACCTAAATACATTCTCCCCTTTCCTCACCTTTTGGGCGGTGTGCTTGGGATGACATTTTACGTGCATTGTCAACAAGTGTGCACGATAGATTATCATGTTGAGCATGATCTTAGATGAAATTTTATTATTTTGAGATTACACACACACACACACACACACACACACATATATATATATATAGCTATTTTAATTCAATATGAGATTAAGCTACAATTTTCACTAAATAAAGAAAATAGGTTTCACATATGTACATACATATATTGATCAGTGTGATGATTATTAAAATATTGAAGTTTAATGCTATCTTGTAAGTTTAAAATTAAATAAGCATTAACAAAACACAAATGGATTTATATCTTTCGTTAAATATATAATGGTTATAGGAGTATGTAAAATTTTCTAAAATTGTAAGAATTTAAACCTTCTTACCGTACATTTCTAAAATGCTTCTCTCATTTTCCAACAACATTAAAATACAACACCATGTTTCAAGTGTATATATCATTACAAATGTTTCTTTATGACAACAACATTTACAACCCATCCTTAGAAAAAAATATAGATATTTGTTTCAATATTTATTTAATACAATAGAAAAATGTATATATATTTCAAAATAGTTGCTTAGTTTACCTTAAGCTTACTAAGTTTCTTACAAAGTTCTAAATGGCATTTGTAGTGAGAACATTTTGGTCCAAAAACACCTAACTCCAAAAACTTGCTATTGACATTTTGTCCCAGCACTGTAACACTTATAGGTGGGAGCACAACTGAAGTGTTTTTGAAGCCATTCACACAAAGAAGTGCAACAAAAGGTAATGCAAAACTTTACAGATTTCTACAATAGTTATAGAAATTTAAATAAAAATAAACATAAATATCATGCATACCACAACATAATGATTCACATGGATCTGATAAAAAAAAGACCTAAACTAAGAGCATAAATCATCCAACCCAAAAATTTTGATATAAAATATACATACACATATGTGTGTGTATATATGTATGTATATATATGTATATGTATATGTATAAATATGTATGTGTATATATATATATGTATGTATATTTATGTGTGCGTATATATATGTATGTATGTATATGTACACACACATATACATATATATACACATATACATATAGATATAACTTAAGAAAATAACTGTGTATGTGTTATATGTATACATATATGCATATACATATACATACACATACATGTGTGTGTATATGTATGTATATATATGTATATGTATATATATGTATGTATATATATGTATATGTATGTATATGTATGTGTATATATATATCTATATGTATGTATATATCTATATGTATGTATATATATGTGTGTGTGTATATATGTATGTATGTATGATTTTGAGTGTAAATATCTTCATTTTTTAGTGAACATCAAACTTTACTGATTTTAGAAAGAAAAAAAGTGGCATCTTAAGAGCCATTTTTGTGTCACAACTTGGCGCACTTAACCACTGTGTGGTAATAAACAACTATACATGTACATATACATATATACATATCTACATGTATATGTGTATATATATGTATATGTGTGTGTACATATACATACATACATACATATATATACACACATACATATACGTGTAAAATGGAGTCTAATTTATAAAAATGTAATTTGTTTCAAATTTTGATGAAGAGTAAAAATCTATACTAAAACTAGCACATGTTGGTTTTTGACAAAAAATGGAGGCACTAACAATAGAAGTTATAGATAAAAACTTTAACATAATCAAAACGTTAAAAAAATTATATGGTTATAAAGGTAAAAGAGAGTCTAACATCATCACGGTTTTTTATAAAATTGCATTGAAAGACGTGTAAACATGATGGTTAACACAACCAGAAATGTGTGAAATTTTATATGCCCAATGGAGTTTTAAAAGGCAATTGATCTAATGCTTAGCTGGCAAGCATTCAGCGGAAATCGCCAAAATGTTACCAATTTTCACTACAACTCAATTGGTAGAGCTGATTAAATATTGTTATACTTGAAAGTGAAAGTACAGTTATTTCTGCATATGCTTTAAGTGTTGTTTGCATTGTATTTATCAAGTATCAAGTACCAGTTTTGCAAATGTTTTGAGAAAGCTAAGTTTCAGAAGTCTTGCTCAAATTCTTTACCAATCAAGTGGAGTACGAAACTGAGTATACAAATGATTAAGCATAACAAATTGCTTTCATTTATTTCATGAAGTTATTCACATTACATGTTTTCATTTGATTATGAGAATACAAATTATGGTACAACTTTGCATTTTGATGCAATTCTTTCATAATGGAAATGAAAGAAGGAATTAAAAGATCCGCACAAGTCGTGGTTTTGGCCAGTTCCATTCATTACAAGAAAGGAAATATACAACTGAAAGAGAGAAGCAAATAACATGGTACATATCTATCATTGTCTATATTTGATCTTCAATTGATGACTTGTAGCTTGCTCCATTCTGCTTCCGTTCCTGGATATACCTGCAAAATATTCAGAAGGGTGTCAATTAAGAGCTTGAGATATGAACTATATTACATGCCATACTAACAGAAATATATTTCAATCCTTGGAATGCATAGAATGAACTAAAGAAAAGAACAAAAAAATGAGCTGGAAAGGGAAACATCATCATCATATATTGTTTTTTGCTAACATTGTGTGTTTCCTGTGCAAGTATAGGAAAAGCCATGTAGTTGATTATCTTATGAAGACCAAGCATGTGGAGTAAAACGGGCTCCCACAAGGGTATAGCTCGGCATGTTGCCCCTTTGATATTATAGATGGGGGTCGAGTGAAGGAATATATTATCATACTTATCTAAGCTAGTCAACTGAAGGAGTAAAGCATAGTTTCATTCATCAAAGCCATTAAGCCTATTCTTCATTCATAACAATCAAGTGATATGATGTTGAAAGCTACAGGTGAATAGTAGACTTAATGAATTTAATAAATTCAACTGAGATTCATCCATGTCATACTTGCAAGTTTAAATATTGCCATGTTCATGATGTTATGATAAATTATAGCAGTATACTTGCTCATGATGGTGATAGTGAATAGACATACATAATGCCTCATCAAAAAGACACTATTCAATAAAGGAAGCATGTGAAAAGTTTTAGATTTTCATTTGAGAAGAGAGCAAGTGCATAAAACAGTCTTTTCATAATGGAGCATAAAAATGCATGAAGAGTGTCAGATAGAAGACATTAACCCACCAAGAATATGTACAAGAAGTGTAGAATGAGGAGAGCATTTATGGGCATGTGCAAGTGGATATCATCAGGAGATGAAAAGTATAATATTGTGAATACCTACTACAATAAGGAAAATAAGTTACAGAGTTATTTCCATTCTTTCTATACATTTGAAGGACAATCAAGCATGAAGGAGCTTAAGAGGAGCAATATGAAATAATATGAAAGCCACAATAGTGCAGGATAGAAGTGGAAAAACATTATGCAGATTCAAATAAAATTAATTTATGTGTGCAGGATGAAAGAATGTTTCCCATGTACTAAAGTTTTTCAACAATGCCCATAAAGGATTCACATGTTTTTGGCAATTTTCTGAAGGACTAGTCTCGTTGTCCCAAGAAGAGTACAATTTTTTTATGAAATACAGGGAAAGTATTGCAAGGGCCGAGCTAGGGTTTCTTCCATAGTGGCCAAGATAAATGCAATAAACTGGAAATAAAATGGAGCAAAGATCACATATACCCATTTTCAAAAATGAGGGGTAAATAGCTAAAGTACAAAAATGCATGAATTACAGAGATTTAAAATGCAGATTTACCATTACTTTCAACATACCCACATTGGGTTTTTTGACAAAATGCAGTTTGTACAAGAATTTTCAAATACCCATATGAGTTTTTATCTCATAAATGCAGATTTCTTCAAAGTAACATTTACCCATGTAAGGGTTTTTAGAGAATTCAGAATGAAAACGAAATGCCATGGTGGGTCAAGCCCAAATTTTGGACGTATAACAAACATACAGATTCTTCATTATTTTCAGAATACCCATGTGGGGTTTTTGTCAAAATGCAAAAGATTTATACAATGCTCTCATGGGTCGAGCTTGAATTTTGGAGAGATCCAGAATAGACATTATTTTCTTCAAATACAATTTACCCACATTGAGTTTTTGTTTCAGAATACAAAAGAGGTAAAATGTAATCATGGGTCGAGCACAGAAAAGTCCCAGAATGCCTGGTTTGAGCATGTATATGGCACGGCCTGGAGGGAGTTTTGTTTCTTTTAAATGTTCATTAGAAGAGAAAATTTGTTTGAGTTTCCTTTGAGACTTCGATATTTGAAGCAAGCAATAATCATAATGCAATTTTTCTTTCAAGAAATTCATTGTCAAGAGCATGTAATGGTGTAGCCTGCATAATGGGCCTGGTTTTTGTTTACAAAGGAGCAATCGTTCTTTTACAAAGACAAGCTTTGAAAGCTTTTGTTTTAACAGAAAAAGAACAAAAGAGAAGACAAAAGCACAATAGCTTACCATGTGCACCATAAAGGAGTAAGAAAGCCATGGCCAAGCCCTCAAAAGCTTCCAGATACATGGGTTGACTTCTCACAGTGAAGACCAAGAATACAAAAGCAAAGGCAAGAAAGATATAGAGCCATAATACATCAAAAAGTATGCTCATGCCATGGCCTCAAGGCTAGAAAACGGCTCATAAACAAAGCAAGGAGTTTTAGAAAGCCAAAGGAAATCTCAAGAATGTGCTTACCTACAAAGACCATGAAGATTCGACAAGTAAAGCGACAGATGGAGCTCAAAATTTCCCTCTAAAAACTCAAACCCTAGTCTCACGACGACACCTAGCAGAGCTCGTTTTCTTCCAAGTCAAATGATGCAAATGAAACAATAGTTGATGGTTTTGTTGTTAGGATTTCCAAATACCCTAAGTCGTCAAGGAATTTTTTTTCCTGTGTTTTAACATTTTCAATGCCAAATAAAATACCATGGAGGCCGACCCCATTTGCCTTAGTCAATTTTTAAATGTGTTAATCCCTCATACATAGTGGTCGATGTTTAGATTTTCCCATTTTGCCTAAGGCATTTTCATATATATACCTTGGCCATAATTTTATTTGCATTAATACATATGCCTTAGATTATATTTTTATTGATTTTAAAGAAATCAATTTAAATATTCATGCCTTTACTATTTGTTTTTAATTGATTTTTTAGAAATCAATTATAGATTGGGGAATTCTTTTCAGAAGGGGATATGTGCCTTGATTTTTTTTTTAGTTGATTTTATAGAAAGTCAAATCATGATGAGGGGATGATGTATACTATTTTTTATGATTTTTTTTGAGAAAAAATCAAAATTGTAAGGAGATAAAGTTGTAATATTTTTGCAAAGATTTTCAAATCTTAATTGCAAAAAATAGATTAAAAAAAAGGATGAATGTCATGTAAAGCAAAAAGATAAAAACAATATTTTATAAATTGTTTTATCTCTTTGCTATTTTCAGCAAGTGGATTGTTTTTTCTCCTTGGGCGAATTTGAGAATAAGGGGGTAAGTCTGAGTTTTATTTTTTGCTTTTAAAGCAAGAAAAGCTCATTTTCAGGAAGTTTTTTGGGTGTACATGCAAAAAGTGTGACTTTTCCACTTTTGTGCCCACTTTTATGGCATTTTTTTATGCTTTTCCTTGAGCTTTCTTCTCGAGCTTAGATTAGGGTTTTTGAGGTATATCTTGTAGAAAAACTTGGTGTTTTTCTAAGTTCAGATTATTGTTTCTTGCTCTTACACATTTTGAGAGCTTGTAAACTTCTTTATACTCGGATTTTGAGAGTTTTCACTCCTTCATTTCAATAAAGCAGTAGAATTTCCTTTCTCACTTCTTGTTTATGCCTTTCAATAGTAATTTGGTGCGTTTTATGATTTAGATCTGTTGAATCCTTTTCTTGTCTTACTGTTGTAAACTGGTTTGTAGGAGTTAGATTTTAATTCAAGTTATGTTTTGAGTTTATTCCAAACCTTTGCACAAATCACTTTTGAATCATATGTGGTGTGAGATTGTGAGAATGAAGTTTTTAAAGAGGTGGTGAGAGTGAGTTATTATCAAAATCTTCTTAATGTTGGTCAATCATTTTAGGTGATAGGGTTTGAATTATAAAGTTTCCTTCTATCTCTTTTCCCCGCAAGTCAGTAGAATAGGTGATTATCAAAGAGGAAGTCGGCCTGCTCCGAAGATTTTTGGCATGTTTTGATCTTTTTGTCTTTTTGAAGTTTTCTAATGTTTTTTTTATTTTTCAAGACATTTTGTGATGTTTTTGGATTTTTTCAAGACATTTTGTGATGTTTTTTGGATTTTTCTCAACGGTATTACATCTTCAGAACAGCCAATGTAAGAACCAATATGACATAAGTCAAGTGTTTGCCCCTAGTCAGGTATAAGACCAATTGATTATGAATAGAATGGGATGGGGGATATGAAGTGTGCTCGATGCCAATCATTCTAAGCTATGGAAAAAAACAACCATTCATTATGAATGGTATGTACAAGCGATGGATGGGAAAGATATGTGATATGTACAGGGATAGTTGGTATGTACAGGGATAGGTGGTATGTACAGGGGAAATCATATTGGAATGATTATAGACAAAGGAGCAGGGTCGACTACACCTGGCGCCTGTTTGCCAGGTTTTTACCATGGTACTTATCCAAAGCGCCACCAAAGTGGTTTTCACTATTAGACAATTATTCCTCTTTATAGTTTTTTTTTGTTTTTTGTTATTTTTTTATTTTTTTATGTTACCAAGATGCCTGTTTGCTAGGTTTTCACCTAGGTAACAATTTTTTTGTATTTTTTATGATTAAGACAAGATTCTCAGAAGCTATGGGTAGAACCTCTTTAGATGAAGGTTGTTGATCGGTGCTGAAAATGGTTCTCCTTCAGGGGTAGAGAGTTGGTATGCTCCTGATCCAAAGGATTTTGTGACAATGTAGGGTCCTAACCAGTTTGGTTCAAACTTTTAGTTTTTCTTATTCTACTTGATTCTTTGGATTCTCCATTAAAACCAGGTCACCAATGTCAAAATTTCTATTCAAGAATTTCCTATTGTAGCTACGATGAAGACGATTTTGATATGCTTGGAGATGATCTAATGCATTTTGTCTTCGTTTATCTTGGAATTCTAGCTCATGTACCCTTGAAACACGGTACTCTTCATCATCAATATGCCCTTTCAAAGATACCTTTAGGGAAGGAATCTCAACCTCAATAAGCAAGATGGCCTCATAACCAAATACTATGGAATATGAGTGACACCAGTGGGAGTACAGATGCTTGTGTGGTAAGCCCATAAGGTTGGATTAAGCTGTAAATTCCAATCACGACCAGCATCATTGACAGTCTTTTTGAGGATTTTGATGATTGTTTTATTAGATGCCTCTGCTTGGCAGTTACCTTGTGGGTAATATGGGGTGGAAAAGTGGTATTGGATATGGAATTCTTCGTAGAGATGATGGACTTCTAGGTTCTTGAATGGATAGCCATTATCAGTGATTATGGATTGAGGAACACCATACCAATAGATGATATAGTGAAGGATAAACGTAGAAATCTATGTGTCGGTGATGTAGGTCATGGGTATAGCTTCAATCACTTGGCGAAGTGCTCAATTGCAGTGATAATGAACTTATGGCCATTGGAGGATGTGGGATGTATATTACCTATGAGATCAAGTCCCCATTGGGAAAAGGGCCATGGTGACATTATCGAACGAAGCTCCTGTGTTGGTGCACGTATCAAGTCTCTGTGTATCTGACATTGATGACATTTCTTGACAAAGATATATGAGTCTTTTTCCATTGTAGGCCAATAATAACCCAATCTCATAATCTTCTTAGCTAAGGTAGGACCGCTAGAATGGGATCCACATATACCCTCATGTACCCCATGCAAGGTTGCTTGTGCTTCTTTAGTATTGAGACATCTCAATAAGGTATTGTCTAGGGCACGTCTATAAAGGGTGTCTCTAATGATGGAATACTTAGTTCCCTTATAGATAAATGTCCTACGTTGGTTGTTGGAAAGGTTAGGGGGTAGGGTTTTGGCATGGAGGTAGTCATATATGTCTTTATACCATGGGGAATTTGGACCAACAATCTCACACACCATCTTTGAATCTAGGATGTCACAAGCAAGGACCAAGAGCTGCTCTACCAAAAACTTGAATTTAGGCACATTGCTAGGTATGTCTAAGAGTGAAGCAATAGTACCCATGGCGTATGTTGCCCTCTTTAGAACGCGAGGTATTTGATGAAAGTTTACCTTGTCAAAATATTATTTATGTAAGAGAGGGTGGCCACCACGTGCAAGACCCCAGGTCATGGAGGGTCAAGATGTGAGAGGTTTCCCTAACTTACCTCAGCTAAGTGTAGTGTTTAGGGTATGGGGATGAGAATGATGAGGATTATAGAACCCTACGACCACTTGTCAATCCCAAGTTTTAAGCTGGGGCTAGGTGAGTCAGTTTTTAGGTCCAACTCTGCACCTCAGGGAGCTCTCTGCCTGAGGACGTCAGCACAGACTTTGGATGACAGCTCGACACAGTGGCATCTTGAAAGCGCGTTGTAGTTCGTACGGCCAAAACACAGCTGAGGCAAGGTTGAACTCGTTAAAATGACTAATGGCCTAACTTAACAACTTCTAAGAGAACAAAACAATACTATGAAATAAAAGAAATACAAACGAAAAATAGGTATACAAAAGCTAAAGTGATGAAGACGATCTCATAGAAGAGCCTATTCGCCAACTAGCTCCATAAAGTGCGTCCACCTACACACAACAAGAGAGAAAATTTTGGGGGTTGTATAGGGGCCTGCCTCAGTTAGACCCCTGTTTGGGTGTTTCCACCACCATGGACAGCGAAAGGAACGAGATAAAGAAGTAATGTAATGAAAGCACAAACACTACAATGCAGTACTATGCTACTCACCAAATGATAGAGGAGAGGAGAGGGAAGCTTACCACCTCCACCAAGAGCACTCAAGGATGCTTGGGGGAGAAATGAGAGGAACTCAAGCCTCTACTGCGAATGGAATGGTCTCAAACATGCTCTACTGAGTTGATGGAGTGTGATGTTGCTGCAATGGAATGGTTGGAATGCTTGGAAGTGAGTGAAAATGAGCTTGTGGAGTGATGTGAGAGTGTGAGTATGGAAGCTTAATCTATTCAAGAGTTGGAATGCAAATTGGAAGAGTGAATATGAAGGAATGAGGATGAAAACGACCATATTCGAGTCGGTTGGCCGAAGGAGGCATTACAACTTTGTTGCCAATGGGAAGAGTAACGCCTCTGTTGGCTCAGCCATAGGAATTTGCCAAGGACGTAAGCATGCCACGTGGATGTCTGCGTGTCGCGCAGGTGTCCCCAACAGAAATGCCTCCACCGACACGCAAAATAGGCCTCACTTGGACTGCCAACAATGGGCTTAAGTAAATTTAAGCCTCTGACTTTGGTTTTCTAAAGTGTGTAAAGGAAAAAAGGGAAATTGCTTCTGGGGTGCAAATTTTCTCTTATACATTTTTCCCGCACTTTAGCGAGCATGAATACTAATGAGTGTTCAGTAAAGTATATCAAGAAAAGAGTAGGGTTAGAAAAGTATACCTAAACCGTCAAGGAAGTGGTACTTGGTCTGGCGTACCCAAAGGTGCAGGAGATGCGAAGGGCCCCATAGTTGCTCAGAACTATGAAGTTGGAACAAAGTTTCTTACAAGCCTGCAGACCTACAAGGAGGCAACCCCAAAAATCTCTCGCATGGAGGATGCCCCAAGGAAGTAGACTCCTACAAATAGATAGAACATGTCAAAAGCGGTGATATGTCTACCCGCAAATAGAGCATGTATGAAGCGGTGACACGTCTACCTACAAATAGAGCGTGTCAAAAGCGGTGACACGTCTACTTGTAGATAGAACATGTCTAAAGTGGCAACATGTCTACTCGTAGATAGAACATGTCTAAAGTGGCGACACATCTACCCCTAGATAGAATGTGCCTAAAGCAGCAACACATCTACCCATAGATAGAACATGTCTAAAGCAGCAACACGTCTACCCGCAAATAGAACATGTCTAAAGCGGTGACACATCTACCCATAGATAGAACGTGCCTAAAAGCAGCCGGTCACACAGACCAAAAAAATTTCAAAGGGCTCCCTCTAGAACCCTTCAAAAGGAGAGGAGTCCACTCAAGGGACACGCCGTTTGAGAAGTAAGGTCTAGTCAGGATGCCCCTAAACTAGACGTAGAGGGGTGAATGGAATGAGTCTAGTCGGGCTGCCCCCAGGTTAGATGTGAAAAATTCCATTCATTACAAAGGCTTTTGAAGAAAGTGTCCCTAGGGAACCTGCTGTGAGGAAGAAAAGGGGGGTCCACTCAAGGGACATGCAATTCAAAAGAAATTGCTTTCTTAGAGTGATTTTTCATAAAGGAATCCTTTCAAAAGATGTTTACTTCATCAAGGAATTCGAAAGGAAGGTCATGCTCCCATGTAAGGGGAAGTCAAAGTAGTTCCCACTTTAGGGGAAGGTCTTCAAGTCCTTTCCTTACGAACCTGTGATGAGGGAAACACATTCTGTTAGGGTTCCAAGTTGAGAATGTAATTCTAAGGAAAGAATTGTTGTGAAGACTTTCAAGAAAAGATTCATTGGCAATGAATTCATTTTCTGAAAATCAGAGTGTTAAAGAAGAGAACGTTGTCACACATGGGAGGGAAAACTCAAGTAAAGAAGAGAGAAAGATAAAGGGAAAGAAAAAAATAAAATACAAACAAAGGACACAAGGAGATTTGGTTTAGCAGGGTCAAATCTGTCCAAGCTCATATAATAATAGGTAACCACAATGTAAGGCGAAAGATCATCAATCCCTAACCAGATCAGGAAGAATGCACAGAAAATAAAGTAAAAATAAAAAATTGGGTCAACATGGAAGGGAAGCCTAAATGCCCCCAACTCTTTGCATCATCCCCAATTTATCGAAAGTCAATCACAAACAGGGAAGAATGATGGTACAAATAGAAGAAGGTTTACGACACAAAAACCACACTTGTATCCAAGCACCAACAGGGGTGACGAGGGTCATCCAGGCACACATAGTACGAGTATAGGGGAACACATCACAAAACACACACACACAAGATCAAGAAAAGGGGACCTCCTCCTAACACTGATTAGCCAAGAGGTCATCCGCTTCCCAATCTAGATCCTCATAGGAGGGAGGAGGACAAGCCTACAAGGGTGGAATGTTAAGAGGAGCATCTGACCCTCCCACAACAAGGGCCAAGGAAGAGGGTCCCTCAAGGTCCTCTCCACTGACCTCCTATGGAGTCAAAGTCAGCAATTTTACGAAGATTGTTGATACGGCAGGGCTTCATCCATGGAATTAAACATACATCCTGCAGGAGCATCATGCTTATTCTCAGCAGATGACGTAGGCTATGCCTAAGATTCACCGCTAAGCTCGTCGAATGACTCGGGAGCAGTGATGAACTCAGGGGAAGTTGGGACTGGTTCTATCACAAGGACAAAACAAGTCATCATGGGGCCACCTTGCGAAGAAGGTGGACCCCTCTTACTTCCTTCTTTTCTAGAAGGACTAGCCTTCACCTCCTTCTTCATTGGAGGAGATGAACTCCCCACAGACAAAGCTAGGGGTGCAAAGGAAGAGGATGCTAGAATTGCAGTGGACATGACTGAAGTGTTAACGATGTCCACGAGCTTAGGGAAGGGATAAATATCTGGGATGGACATAAGCAAAGGAAACTCTGTTGAAGGAGCGATAAACACTTGTACCTGCTTAGGGTTAGGCATGTTTGTGCTCACAACAAAAGTCGGGATTGGATTAGATTGAAGGGAAACAAAAGGAAGGGAGGAAGAATACACTGCATGAGATCTTGAAATAGGAGTGGTTGTTCCTTCCTCCTTCTGCTATGAGGTGGCCTACTCGGCCAGGAGATCCTTTCAGCGGCACTTGCGCTTACGTGCAAGGCAGTTTCTACGAATCTTGGAGTTAGAAGTGAGAGCTTGCAAAGGGACAGGAAGTTCCTGCTTGACCATAAGAACATCCACTATGGTCATTTCAAGCAGAGGAATGGGTTCCTGTACAGGAGTAGAGGGGCTAAGCTGAGGAGTGATAGGAGGAGTCGACTTGAGAGCCTTGGCAGTGGGCCTCTTTTCACTCACTGCATTAGGAGTAGGAGCAATAAGAGGCTGCAGCAGTTGAGACAAGGATGACTCTCCTCGGGAGACCTTCTTCCTTTCATACTGAACGAGTCTAGGCTCTATTGGCAGAATAGGAAGCTTGAGCGCGGGATGCTTAGGCTTTCGCCAAGCAGGCACCGAAGGGTTCTCCTAAAAATGAGGAGTAGAACCTAATGGTACCAGAGCCGAGTGAGAAGAAGCATCAGACTGGGCAACGGAAGAGGAAGAAGGAGGATCATAATATTGTTTCTCTTCTTTCCTCTTGTGAGCCTTAGCGGTTCCGATGTCAACCTTCAAACAAGGCCTATGTGAAATAGCATAGGGCGAGGGAGGATACCTCACCTTCAGCCTCAAACATCCTTTCTTATAGTTCTAATATGTATTATGCAAAAGATCCATCCTAGGTGGAAGGGGACCCATGGACGCAGGCCATGAGTGATCCAAGGAGTAGCTACCACGTGCAACTGGCGGTCGATAATCGATGTCGTGGATCACGTGCACGGAACCTTCATGGATAAATTGTAAACATTTATGCATGATGGAGGGTACTGCGTTCATCGCTACCAACCAAGGGATACCCAACTTTACATAGAAGAGTTTAGGCACAGGGATGATATCAAACAAGAGGTTTATGGCCTTAGGCCCGACTAAGACCGATAGGACAATGCTACCCAAGGGGGGTATGGAAAGCCCATCATGCGTGCGAATGAAACTCACGGGGGCATCATATCCATCCTTATGTAAAAATTTAATTAGCATAATCTTCTCTATTATTATGTTCACTTGTAAAGTTGAGTCAACTAGAACACCTGCTATGATGTTCCCATTGATTCGTGCAGGAATGTAAAGAGGAGATGGTTCCCTGTTAAAGCCCATTGACAGGTCCTATGAAGTAAAGGTTATGCCAACACTACTATCCACAGGCTACGCAAAGGGGATGGGTTGATGCAGGAAGGAGGCCACTACGCACACTAGATAATGCTTTCATAGAATCCCAAAGGTTAATGGATAAGACAATGACCCAATTGACGTTTCATCGTGCAATACCTTTGGAAGCTTCCAACTATGCCACCTAGGGGTCGCAAGTTGGGTTCCAAGGTGAAAGCCTTACAACACTCACACCTACAACACTCCTAGAGTACGAGGAAAGGAACTGTCATTATCGCAGGAATGGAACCAAAATGGTTCACGTCGGGTTCACCAAAAACGTAAGAGAGGGGGACCACTGCGTGCAAGACCCCAGGTCACGGAGGGTCAAGATGCGAGAGGCTATGCTAACTTACCTTAGCTAAGTGTAGTGTTTAGGGTATGGAGATAAGAATGATGAGGATTATAGAACCCTGTGACCACTCATCAATCCCAAGTTTTAAGGTGGGGCTAGGTGAGTAAATTTTTAGGTCCAACTTTGCACCTCAGGGAGCTCTCTACCCGAGGACGTCAACACAAACTTTGGACGAAAGCGCGACGCACTGGCATCTCGAAAGCACATTGTAGTTCATACGGTTAGAACATAGCTGAGGCAAGGTTGAACTCATTGAAACAACTAACAACCTAGCTTAACAACTTCTAAGAGAACAAAATAATACTATAAAATAAAAGAAATACAAACAAAGGTGATGAAATAGGTATACCAAAGCTAGGGTGACGAAGATGATCTCACAGAAGAACCTATTCACCAACTAGCTCCATAAAGTGTTTCCACCTACACACAACAAGAGAGAAAATGTTGGGGGGGCTATATAGGGGCATGCCTCAGTTAGATCCCCATTTTGGTGTTTCCACCACCACAGATAGCCAAAGGAACGAGATAGAGAAGTAATGTAATGAAAGAACAAACACTACAATGTAGTACTATGCTACTCACCAAATGATAGAGGAGAGGAGAGGGAAGCTTACCACCTCCACCAAGAGCACTCAAGGCTGCTTGGGGGAGAAATGAGAGGAACTCAAGACTCTGCTGCGAATGGTGTGGTCCCAAACATGCTCTACCGAGTTGATGGAGTGTGATGTTGCTGCAATGGAATGCTTGGAATGCTTGGAAGTGAGTGAAAATGAGCTTGTGGAGTGATGTGAGAGTGTGAGTATGGAAGATTAATCTATTCAAGAGTTGGAATTCAAATTGGAAGAGTGAATATGAAGGAATGAGGATGAAAATGACCATATTTAGGTCAGTTGGGCGAAGGAGGCGTTACAACTTCGCTGCCAATGGGAAGAGTAATGCCTATGTTGGCTCAGCCATAAGAATCTGCCAGAGATGTAAGTGCATCGTGCAGGCATCCCTGATAGAAACACCTCCACTGACACACAAAATAGGCCCCACGTGGACCACCAATAGTGAACGTAAATAAATTTAAGCGTTCGGCTTTGGTTTTCTAAAGTGTGTAAAGGAAAAAAGGGGAATTGTGTCTAGGGTGCAAATTCTCTCTTATACACTTTGAAACTATCTTCCATGTGTTTATATGGAGCTAGCTTTTCAAATTTAGTCTCATAGTCATCATTTACCTGTCGAATTACTACTTGAGAGTCACCATAAACCTGTAGGTTTTTGATCTTCCATTTGATTGCCATGTGTAATCTTATCACAAGAGCCTTGTATTCTACTATGTTGTTGGTACATGGAAAAGCAATCCTAAATGACTTAGGAATAGAGTCACCCTATGGTGTGATAAACAATATACCAGCCCCTGAGCCATGATTTGTGTGGGACCCATCAAAGTATAATTTCCATGTCGTGTCCGTGTCAAGAGTGAATATAAACTCATTAGGAAAATCTACAACTAAAGGATGATTTGCTTGTATCGGTGCATCGGCCAACTGATCAGCAATGACTTGTCCTTTGATAGCTTTTCTTTCTACATACTGGATATCATATTCATTGAGTACCATTACCCATTTGGTCAATCATCTGTCAATGTTGCTTTGTTGAGAAGATATTTTAGAGGATCTATCTTTGCAACCAACATGGTTTGATGGTTTAGCATGTAGTGCCTAAGTTTTTGAGTAGCAAATACTACTGCAAGACAAGCACATTCCATGGTACTGTAGTTGAGCTCATAACCTACCAGGGTGTAGCCGATATAGTATACTGCCCTTTCATGACTCTCATTGTTGTTTTGTGCAAGAAATGCTCCTAATGTGGAGGTGGTGGCTGATATGTAGAGAATTAATGGTCGTCCCTCAATAGGTGGCATTAAGACTAGTGGTGTGAGTAGGTAATCTTTGATCAATTGAAAAGCTTCTTGACACTTACCTATCCATACAAAGGGTACTCCTTTTCTGAGTAAATGTTGAAAGGGATGTGTCTTATCTACTAACTGCATAATGAATCTTTTGATGGATTGCAGTCTCCCTTGTAGTGTCCTTAGTTGACTGAGATTAGTTGGTGGAGGCATATCTATTATTGCTTTCACTTTGGCTGGATCCACTTCAATGCCTAGTCTAGAAATGATATATCTTAGAAGTTTTCCTGATTTGATGCCGAATACACATTTCTTTGGATTTAACCTGAATTTGTGTTCTTATAGCCTTTGAAAAATATTATCTAGAACCTATAAATGATCAGCCCTTGTTAGTGATTTGGCTATCAGTTCATCCACATAATCCTCCATGAGAGTGTGTATGAGGTCATGAAAAATAGTCGTCATGGCTCGTTGATATGTTGCTCCAGCATTTTTGAGTCCAAAGGGCATGACATTCTAGCAATATGTTCCCAATGGACAAGTAAAGGTTGTCTTAGGTTGGTCTTTAGTTGCAATTCTGATCTGATTATACCCTAAAAATCCATCCATAAGGGATAACATCCCCTATCCTACTGTCATGCCTACAATCATGTCAATGTTCGACAAGGGAAAGTCATCTTTGGGACATGCTTTGTTTATATCTTTGAAATCCATACAGATGCAGATGCCCCCTATTGGTTTTGTAACTGGTACAAGATTGAAAATCCAATCTGCATAGTCAATTGATCTAATGAATCCAACATCCAACAGTTTCTTTAATTCATCCTTGACTAGTAGAGCAATCTATGGGTGCATCTTCCTCAAATTTTGTTTCACTGGTTTAACTCCTGGTTGTAAGGGAAAATGATGTAGTACAAGTTCGGGATCCAACCCAGGCAAAGTTGATCTATCTTTGTGTGAAGTTGTGAAATTCTGGCTACTCTGTTTCTATCAATGATGCTACAAAATAGACTAGTCAGGGATTCTCTTCAGTACCTATGTTGACTTCCATAGATTCTTCAACTAATATGGGTGACTTTTCCTGAGCAACTGGGAGAATGTTCAAACCTCCATCCTTGGGTGCCTTAGAGAGGTTTTCACCCTTAGATGCGTCCTTATTTTTTTCTTTTTCATTATCCATAAGTGCCTTTCAGTTTTCACTTAGGGACTCGCCATTTTTATCTTTTTCATTCTTTTTCTTATTTTTTGTGACTAGAGGGTTGAACAAATTCCCCAAAATATGCCATGTTATCCAGATCTATGGTGAATCCAGCCTTCTGATCACCATTAGGTATGCCTTCTCGTGGTACTAGGAACTTAGCAATTGCTTTGTCGTTCTCAAAAATATCTAAGATGGGTGTGTCTTGTTGGTCCCAATCAATGAGCTAGGGGTATACTAAGGGCATGTCATCATCAAAGGTGTCAAATTTCAAAGGGGTCAAGGTAAAAGTTGAGTTGTTCACATAGTCACAAAGGTTTTTTACCAAATCCTCTTTGTTCTTTTTCTTGGGCATAGGTGGATTCTGAGGTGGGCCTATTGTCAAAGTGTGGTTATCTAAAGTGGATTTGTCAGGTTCCCAAGAGGTAGGATCAAGAGATTCCCAATAGTAATGTTTAAACCATTCCTTTTTTGTCAAAGTCTTTGGTGGATAGGAATTCAATGGATTTGGTGAGGATTTTAGAATTTGGTCAAGTTCTCCAAATAGTTTATCAAGGTCCATGAAAGAGGTTTAGCATTAACTACCCCATCATTGGTAAAAATTTTGTTCCAAGACAAAAAATTGTTTGTCATTGGGCCTGTTTTGCACAGGGGGATTTTTGTTGGGTACCTTGAGTTCCCCTTTGTCAATGAGACCTTTCTCTAGTATGAGGCCCTTTTCCACTAGTTTCGCAAAGGATGTGCAACAATGTACTCTAAAGTCACTTCTCAATTTTGAGTTAAGGTTTTCTTGGAATATAGTGACTTTTTGTTTCTCAGGTATCTCTACAGGACATCGACTGGCTATACTTCTCCATCTCTGGAAGAAGGCAATAAGTTTTTTCCCTTCATCTTGTGTAGTGTGACACAAGGTTGCTATGTTGATCTCGTTGTTGATATTAAAGGAGAAGTGCTCAATGAAATTTTTGTCCAGTTCAACCCATGATTTTATGCCACATTGGAGACTTGAGAAACATTCTAGTGTAATTCCAATAAGACTTCTCATAAAAAGTCTCATAAGATAAGTGGCGTTGTATGCGACATCTATGCACATCATGGAAAATTCCCGTATGTGTTTGATTGGATTACGCTTTATGTTGTGCTTGGAAAAGTTGGGTATAACATACCCATGTGGGAAAGGTGTCATTTATAATGATTTTTCAAAGGGAAATGGGCATATATCTTTCATTCAAAAAGGCATGTTGTTAAAGGGAAATCAGTTGTGTATCTCGAAGAGTTCAATGAGGGAGAACCTAATTAAGGATAAGCATAGTGGAGGATTAGTAGGACATTTTAGAGTTGATAAGCTATTAGCTTTGGTGAATGAACATTATTTGTGGTAGTAGATACATAAGGATGTCAGGAAGTATGTTCAGAGTTGTAGAATTTGCCAAGTAGCAAAAGGGAGTAGTCAAAATACTAGATTGCACAAACCTTTGACAGTACTAGAGAGACCTTGAGAAAATATAAGTATGGATTTCATATTGGGATCACCAAGAATATAGAGAGGATATGATTCTATAATGGTAGTAGTCAATAGATTTTCTAAAATGGCACATTTCATTCCTTGCAAGAAACACTAAGTTCATTGGATACTTTTGGAGGACGTTGTGGAAGAAGATGAAGACATGCCTGAAGTTTAGTTCGGCATATCACCCACAGACAGATGGAAAAATAGAAGTGGTAAACATAAGTTTTGGTAAATTGTTGAGATGTTTGGCTGGAGACAAAGCAGGAAATTGGGATACAGTTCTACCACAAGTAGAATTTGCATACAAAAACTCACTAAACTGGAGTACATGGAAGACACCATTTGAGATTGTGATAGAAGTACATCTTAGAGGAGTTGTAGAGCTAAGAGACATTATTATGGAGAACTAGAGGAGTGTGGAGGAAAAATAGTTCACAAACTTCATGAAGACATTGCATAATCAATTCTGGAAGCATTTGGAGGACATGCACAATAAGTACAAGGAGAAGACACATGAGAAAATGAGACATAAGGAATTTTTTGTTGGAGATGAAGTGATGGTATATCTAAGGAAGGAGAGATTCCCAGTAGGAATAAACAATAATATGAAGATGAGGAAGTTTGGACCGTATAAGATTGTAAGGAAGTTTGATTTTAGAAATACATATGAAGTAGAGTTATTGGAGACATTGTGTATATCACCTATTTCCAATATCGTAGACATCTATGAGTACCATGAAGGATAGCCAAGTGGCAGTAGCAGTGAAGTAGATTTGAAGGAGTTGTTACTACACCAACCACTGAAGGAGATTGAATAGATTTTGGATACCATAACCAAAAGAAGCACAAGGAACAAGCAATACAAAGAATATCTGGTAGAGTGGAAAGGCAGACCGGTGGAGGATTCACCATGGATAACTCTCAAGCTAAGGTGGACCACTTTGGTTTTTCTCTAGCCTTTCAAAAGTGAGGGACTCACTTTACTTCCAACCCCGAGTGTCTAATGTAGGAGCATCCCTAGTTGTAAAGCAATCCTATATCAACCAAAAACATTTATTTTCTTGCATTTTGGAAAGTGAGGGACTCACTTTACTTCCAACCCTGGGTGTCTAATGTAGGAGCATTCCTAGTTGTAAAGCAATCCTATATCAACCAAAAACATTTATTTTCTTGCATTTTAGCCTATAGCAATTTTAGCATTCCATTATGCATTTCACCACATCATTTTTCTTAACTTGTGAATTAGGATATAACATCTACATAAGGTCATCTACATTGGGTGATCCCACAATAGTGGTTTACACTTTTTGGCCAAACTTGACATTCAACTGAATTTTTTTAACTAAATCTTCACTTTTGAGCACCTATAGTTGCTAAACCATGAGAAATTTGAAGATGGTGCAAACAAGTGATTTGTGAAATTTTGTCTATAGATTCTAAATATATATTTAAAAAAAAAATTGGAATCAAATTGCATTTATTTTTCCATATCCTTCAAAAACTAGTTTTTAATAGTAAACACCATTTTAAAGAGTGACATGTACTTGCTAATAGAGAATTTTTTTCTATGAAGGTTAAAATTCTAATTTTTTGAATTTAGATTCGTAACTACAAAATCTAGTGCATACAATTGGTTTCCTAGTGTTTTATTGAATATTTTTTTCTTAATTAAATTTTGAAGTCAAACCAATTACAACTTAGACATACGTTTACTTGCTCTCACAACTTTTTTTGTATGTATCAAAATTCATTTTTTTTATTGGATAAAGGACATCAATATCAAGTGCATAGATATTTTTCAAAAAAAAATGATAATCTACTATATCTCCACATGTACAGAATAGACAGCTTGATTTTTGGTGAAAACCCTACATTCACAAGAAGTAAAAAGTAAATATAATAATCATATTAAATTATTCAAAATTATACTTTTTGGAAAGCTTATAATAAGGACTACACACTTACAAAAAATATTTTTTTAACAAATTCATTTGATCCTCCAAAAGGTAAATCAAAAGTGGTTTTTTATCAGCATTTTGATAGGTGTAAAGGAGACTCTGTTATAGGTATGGTTTTAAAATAGTAGGGTTCTATCCAAGGGGACTTGGTCTAAGGTGGTTTGATCAAACCCTCTTCAATTGGAATCC